>JAJTUV010001762.1:297500-398479 GCA_021653895.1 Mastomys natalensis
TTGCTTTTGAAATTCCTCACCTCTACCTGTCTGATTAGGACAAACTGACTTGAAGCTTCCTTCCCTACACTGAAGTTCTATGGTTCTACAGCATCCTTTGAGTCTACAGCTTGTTGGAAACGTTTCACATAAAACAATTATTAGAACAGCAAATCCCATCTGCCATCTTTGACTTCCTGGCTCGGGAGAGCAGTTTCTCCATACTAAATCCAGCTATGCTTCCATTTGGCCTCCTGCTTCCCGGCACTCCTTTCTCTCTGTTATAAGCTGGTTCTGTATTATTCTCTCCTGAAGATGACTTCTGCTTCTTTACTGGTCACGGATTTGCAAGTCAAGGAAACCTGCCAACCAATTATTCTTGCAAACCCACCTTAATACTTGCTACATTTTTCACCCAAGGAAGGCAAGGTAGTTTCTCCTTGTAGTATCTATTTCCCTAGGAAATGATTTTTTAAAAGCAAGGAAAGATTTTTCAAAGTATGTCCTCCTTGACTCTGCTGTAAGAACTGATGTCTCTGTGCTTGGATTTCTCCCTTCATCGAAAGGCAATGAGGTTCTGGTGGTTCCTTCTAAAAGGAAGGTTGAGGGGAGAATATGAGGGTAAAAGAGAGCAAAATATAATCACTTATAAAGTTATTAAAATAATTTTATTTAAAATACTACTTCCTTCATTCCTAGAAACCTCTTGGGAGCAGAAGAATCACCAGGTCAATTTGGAGTGTTAAGATTGGAGTGGGGGGTAGAATAACTCTTGGGAGGCTGGGGACAGCCTGAGGGCATTCTGGTGAAATGACAAATGGAACTGGGAACTTTGCCTACTTAACAATTTCGCCCAAGGCCAGCCTATCTATGGAGGTCATCTGCTTCAACCCCAGACCTGCAGATGTGATTGCACCAAACCACACAGGGTTTACAGTTGGGTTCCTATCCAAACTGAAATAACTCTTGTGAAGGAGATCCAATAACCTTGGCCCAGAGAAAATTGATTACAAACTGTTTACATTTTTGAAAGCATAAATATCCAAAGCTAGCCAATAACAATAACTCTTAACAAACTATTCCACTTCCTTTCTGAGATGCCCCAACCCCTGCCCAAGCCAAATAACCACAATGCACTTGTTTCCCGTCAGCTGCCTCAAATCTTCCACAGTTTTCATTTTCTTTATTTTAACTTATATTCTTCTGTCATATATTATATCCTAAATATAGTTTTCCTCATTCACCTTCCCCAGTCTCCCTGCTGCTTCATCCCGTCACCTACCCTAACCTTCGCTCTGCCTCCCTTCAGAGAAAAGCAGTGCTCTAAGAGACATCAACTAAATACAGCATAAAAAACTACAATATGACCAGGGAGGTAACATTAAATCAAGACAGGGCAAGGCAACCCAGTATGAGGATTAGGGTCCCACAAGTAGAGAAAATGGAGACAACCCCTGATGTCACTGTTAGGAACCTGACAAGAATACCAAGTCATACTTAGCCATAACATATATGAAGAGGACCTAGAGCAGGAGGAGGAAGAATTTGAATAATAAGACAGGTCAGATTATCACAAGAACATGTCACATAGCATCAACTGGTCAGAATGCAGGGGAGCTTGTGGAGTTCATGTGTAACAGTCTGACATAGGTTCTCCGCATATATGTTATGGCTGAGAGCTTTCAAAAAAACAGGAAGTACTGGCCATATTTAGCTCAGTAGTATACTATGTCACTAAGACTTCTAATTGCAATATCCAGACTAGTTTTAAAAAAAAAAATCCTTCATCTGCATAGTAAATTTCTAAAATGGCTCCTTTCAAGAAAGGCAAAATCTTAGGAGAGGTATTGAACGAAAGATAAGAATCTGGAGAAACACTATTTAGGAAAGGTGTGTAAGACTTTATATTTCTGAATATACTAGTAGAGGCTATGTCAGAATGCCTAAGAGCTCAGCCTCAATGCTGCAGGCACGGAAGAGAGAAGAATTACAATTCATGATGCCTTCCATCTCAGCCAACCAAGGTGAATAAACTATCCTTAAGAGGTTGAAAACAGTGTAAAAAGAGCTAATCAGGAAGTGTGTTCTTGAGCCAAGGAGGTTGCTTAGTGTAGAGAATTTTCCCAGAATGCAGGGTCCTATGTGACTCAATGCCATAGAGAAAGATTGAGGGCAATTTATCCTCAATCTCGCTTTTCACAGTGTGAACTGGGTTGCACCTACTGTCAGTCCCGTTATTAGAGTTGGCTTAAGGTACTCTACGAGGGACAATGTCATGAGCATAGGTGGCAAGACACGGAGCTTAAAATATGCAGCAGCATGCAGAACGAGAGCACAGATGCAAGTCCTCATTGCTCAGTTCACCTATGGAGAAAAATATTAGCACACCACTTTAATTGCCTTTTTGTATGATCAATTGCAGAAAGGCAATCATAGATGGTACTCTAAAATATTACCACCATAAGCCAACCTCTTTGCACACAGCATCAGAAATCTGTCTCTCTCTTTGAAGAGAAGGGGAATACATTATTTTATTTTTCATTGTTGGATTCTTTTTTTTTTCCTTTTCAGACATGTGAGTCAATCACTCTGAGGTGATTCCTTTCTGAACCCAATCCCACATTCATACAGCAAGCCTTAATGAGTCCACTAGGAACAAACAAATTAGTCTCCAGGAAGTATTATGCATTATATTAATCAAACTAATAGTATTGTATAATGTGTAATAGATGACAATTAGTTCCAAGTACAATATTCACAGACAAGAGGAAACCAGTAAGAAAAATATGGAGTAATAGAGAAAAAAAACAGACTTAGAAAATATAAATCAAATAGCTCTGCTTCCTTTCCTCTCATATCAGGCCAGTGGTAAAGAAGAGATGGAAAGAAAGAAAGTAGAGATAGGTATAGGGTGATGATAGAGCTGGGAACACAGCAGAAGCTTGGTGAAGCAACACTTCTAGGTCTACAGAATGGGTGTGAGATCAGGGCAGAAAGCAGAGGCTCTAAACCTGTGAGTCCCAACCCTTTGGCAAACCTCCATCTGTTAAAATGTTGACATTATAATTCACAAGAGTGACAAAATTACAGTCATAAAGTAACAACTAAAATAATTTTACGGTTGGGGTTCACTCCAACATGAGGAACTGCATTAAAGACTAATAGCAATAGGAAGGTTGAGAACCATTGGACTAGCACAGAGTCTGCCACCTGTTGTGGCACAATTAGAAAGCACATCATTGTTTTTGTATTTTTAAATAGTCGGAAAAAAAAAAGATGGGATATGGATACAGCTCAGTTTGTTGAGGGCTTACTCAGCACATAGGTAGTCCTGGCTTGGTTCCTCAGCACTATATAAAATCAGGTTTTGGCCTATCATCCTGTCACTCAGGAGGCAGAAGCCAGAGGATCAAGACAGAAGGTCAGACAGTCCTCGGTTTGAAGTCAACTGAGCTATATGTGACAATTCATGACATAAGAATATTACAGGACGTTCAATTTTTAATGTCTCCAGTCTTTTTGAAACACTGCCCCACACATTTGTCATGTCTTGTCTGTAGCTTCTTTATGCTACAGTGCACTGAGTAATTGCAATGGAGACTCTCTGCTCAGCAAAACCAAAATGATTTATTTTCCAGATTTTTACATGAGAAGTTTTCCAACTCTAATAGACAAGAGGAATCCTTGTCAATCACAGAACACATATGTACATGACATATAGGCACATAGATGGCGTATTAGGTGAACCATTTAGTCCCAAATACTTCAGGAAAATATGTAAATACATATATGCATACACACATATCTATATATACAATGTATAGCTGTACAAATACATACATGTGTAAGTTCAGGAATATGCAATTTGTTGAATTAGTAACAACAGAAGAATTTTGAGTGAAAGAAAGAATGAAGTCATTTGTATACTTTTATATCTTATTCATTTATTTTGTTATAAGTGTGTGAATTTGTCTGTGTGGCTATGTGCTGCATGCCTTTGCGTGCCTTAGGAGACCAGAAGTGGGCGCTGGTTCTCCTGGGACTGGAGATAGAGATGGTTGTATGCCAAGGAATGTGGTGCACCGCTTCTCACTCTTTTGAACACGAGTTACAAATGGCTGGATGGGAAGCCCCTCCTTACTCAGTACTTGCATATGGAGTATCACCTAGGTGTAATGACTCTCAGGCAATGTACAGTGTTATTCAACACTCGACAATGATCTTTCCCAGACCTCATTTTCTGAACAGGTCAGAATCAGAGTTGGACAAGAGAAATTTACCTGTGACTTGGAAGATGTTCACACCCGTTGTCAGGGACCTGCTATCTCAGCTTATTGGTGAGACACAGAGGCCCCCCTAGCTCTTACAGGATCTCTTCATTCACTTTGATGGGCCCCAGAACAATGTGCACACAATTGGTTGTGAAGACTAAGGTGATTTCTAATTTTGAACGTCCACGTGGCAATATTTCTGAACAAAGATATATAGTCAGTAGTCCTGCCTCTAGCCTAGCCCTATCTTCCCCCAGTAAGTGTCTCCTTCCACTCTTATAATCCTATAGTGAATCTACCAGGCATGTCTACCCAAGTTGAGCCTCACCCAAGTTCAAGAAGCCAAGGAGTACTGCAAATGTGGGCTAATATTAAATCACAAATCTACTTTAAAAACTTAAATCGTATTGTTGTAACTTGATTATGACATTGCCTTATAGATGAAAATGTTGTTTCTTATTTCAAAAGATTCTATGTATCTACTCTCTATTTTGGAAATATTCCTTCTTCTTACCATTTAGTATGTATGGTTCTGTCTCTATGATTGCTGACCAAACTGACTTACAGCTTCCATTTCCTAATTTAAAGCAGGAGCCTCTATCAAGCACTTGATCTTTTCCTCTCAACTCAAGCTTCGCATCATCTCCGTGTCCTTAGAGCGTGCCTCATGATTCCACTGTTCTCGGATGATACACCAAGAGCAGATAAATCTGTGTTAGTTTGGTGTCTACTATGTGGGAAGTTCTGTGTCCTATTTTATCTTCCAAATTAGTGCCTCGCCAATCAGATGTGACCCCTACATTACAGACAGGAGACTAAAGGTCATAGATGTTGTCACTTATCAAATGTCTCATAGCTGAATAGAAACTCAAAGGATGTTCTGCTCAAGTCTCAAACCAATACATAATTTCATTGTACTAAACTTCCATCTAAGGACAAATGGTAGCCTTTATACTCTGCAGAGGACACCTGCTTTTGCTAAGGATTTCACCGAATCTCCATATTTGATCCTTGTTTATTCATATACCAGAGTTACTACAAATATGACAGAATCCAGCTAGTAGGTATATTCTACTATCTTACATAATTCTTATGTTGCAGAGAATAAAATACCACTAATTACTGATGTACATATAAAGAAAATCCCAAACTACCCAAAGAGGTACTTTACATCAACCACTAAATGGTCTTTTCATTGCTTTTCGTCACATAATATAGTTCCATATGTAAAAAAATAGCAATTCAAATCCATTTTTTCTCTTGATGTACTTCTACAGCTTCTCTATCTCGTTTAAAATTTAGAAGTATGAGCACAAGGAGATCATAGCTCGTATTACTATTACTACTTATTTTACAAACCCTGAAAAATTGCATAATTCATCTAAGTTGAGTCTGTTTTGTTGTTTTTTAATCTGCCTAGTTTTGTTTTTTATTTTAGCTTATAAGGGAAGCCATCTGCTATTCGATGGCTATTTCTTACATCGTTTCTGCTCCTGTCAGTTGGTCTGAGACTAGTTCTCCCCATCACCACTACCAGCAGATGAATTCATCATCAGATAACATCCTCTGAGTCACAGTGATGTGTTCAAAATGAAGAAGTAACCCACAGCAGTTTATTCTGTGCTAATCCTATAAAGATGACAGTGAAGAAGGTGCCCTCACCTTCCTGAACTTGCAGCTAAAGGAATATAAAGCTTCAGTTGCACAGGTCACCACAGAATAAAAGATAAGCCAAGGACAACACAGAAGTAACAAAATAGAAAGAGACAATTTCATGTATTGTGAGTGCTAAGATGAAGCTATAATGGTGTAACTACCTTAGAATGTCTCAGAAGCATTGAAAATAAAATTTGAGCATATGTCTAAAACTGGGAACTACAAAATGCTTCAAAAATAAAAATATTTCAGCGCCAACATGCCTCCACAAGCATAAAACTCCTCACCTGATCTTTGTAAGGGATCATGCTCAGAACTCGAACCACACTGAAATCCCTTTGGCGCGCTGCTCCCAGGAAAGGTGAGAGCGGTGCAGAGGAAACACACACGCTTTCTATGTTGATACTTGGGTCCCGATTTTAAAGTTTCTCGTTATGCATATGAAAAGATTCCAAACTCAGAAACACTTGTGATCTCTGCGTTTTGAATGGCAGATTCTTGAACTGTGTATCTTGTGTCAGGAGTCTCAACATTTCCTTCTCAAAACATTCCTTCAGCACATTTCCTAATTCCCTCTTTCCCATTTTCTCCTGCTTCTTCTTACATTTTTCCTGTCTTTGCCCCAACACAATCTTCCCCTTTCTCCTATTTACTTCTCTTCCTCTCACTTCTTTCTCCATTTCTTTCTCTTCACCCTTAATATTTTAAGCCTAAAGAAGTTTAAATTATTCTCTCCAAGTTTAGATTCTTAACTGCATCTGGAACCCGTGTTTACTAATCCTTTATAAAATCTTTACAAGGCAATCAACCCTTAGAGTATATTTCAGGACCATTTCCACACTAACTGAGATATAACTCCAAGTATTCATTTCTAGTTTGTTTCTCTGGAGAATTTGCTCCCTTGAATATCCATTGGAGAAATCAGTATGTGAAGATCTTGACATTTATCTAAGCTACATAATTGCATATGTGGTATAAAGGATACCAATAAGGCAAGATTGACTTGAGTGATATATTTCTGCTGAGAAAATCCAGTTGGCTTATACTATAATCAAAGGCCAGACATTGAGTTATAGCTCCCGTCATCAATGTCTCCCTTAATCAATTATATTTACTATGTTAGGTAGGATTTATAACTGAAAACAAGCATTTTTGGATTGCTTCTCTGTGTGGTTTCCCTTTTTCCTGGTGGTTCTTTGGAGCTACAAACTGATAAATCCAGTACAGCACCTCAACATCATTCACGACAGGATGATGAAAGAGAACTGGAGCACATCCTTGTCTGAGTAATGAAGAAGCACACAGTATGTAATGTATAGTAAAATGAAAGCGATGCCGCATTATACTATAAACCTGTCAATTGGATTATCACTAGATAAGTGTTTACTTGCATGGCACTGATAAGGCAAAGCATGAAGATGTTCAGGATGTTCAGAGAGGGCAATCAGAGAACAACTTATCTGTTATCACATAGAGGCCGAACATGGAATAATGACTTCTGAAGTCTGGGAAGGACAAAGGCTTAGGAATGTGTGGAGGAAAGTCCATCAAATTTTTTTTTTCTTTTAGATTTGGACCAGTATTGTTTCTTTGCTCTCTGCTGATGCCAGGCATGTTGAGCGTCCTCTGCACATGGCCTTCTCTGCTGGACTTACTCAGAAGGCATTTGACCTCACCCATAAAACCATCTAGTGTAATTTCTAAGATGTCCATGGGATCTTCTTGTGGTTTCTCTAATGGTGTATGAATGGGAGCATAAACTACCAACCCATCTCCATCATTATTAAACCACTGAAGACATACTATGGTTTTAGTCTTAGATGTATCCAAATTCAAACTTCTTATAAGATTTTTTAAAACTTGTTTTGAGACACATCTTGACAAGCCCTGCTTCCATGGTCTAATTTCTTCTTTAGGTAGTCCATACCTAACTCTCTTATTGTTTTGCAAACTTAGTCATATTAAACCATCTACTGATGTGAATCTCTTCCACTCAAAACACGTTGTCCAACTTCCAGAAAACAAATTCCATTTTACAAAACCAATAATCCATAGTTAAATCAATCTATAGTCATCTATTTGTGTGGCAGTTAGGAATAACTCAGTAATTATTTTTACCCTGCTTGTATACACTTAATGTTTAGATTTAAATTCCAATCAACTAATCTGTTTGCCAGCTGCATGCTGAGTAAAATTACGCAGCTTGCAAAGAATAAATGAACTAACCGGTTGGAGGATGCTGGGGAATTTCCCAGAGGACCAGTTCCCAGGAAATAGCTGTCTCACAGCATGGTTCCACTCTGCCTACAACCCCAGGAGAATAGAGCTTGAAAGAGTTGCTTTTTTTTTCCCTCCTTGACTACATGTAAACTGAGGAGGAGTTTGGTGAGACTTGACTTTAGGGCATAAATCTGAAGGGATTCCAGACTACTATATTAGGAAGAAAGCTAACAGATGCAGTTATAATACCACAGTGATTCCCAGGGAGGACTGTGCTAGTATAGGTAGATTTGGAAATAGCTGGAGCCATTTTTGATTGGGTGCTACTTGTCTTGAGTAGGCAGAGATGAGAAATATTGCTAAATACGTTGCAGTGCACCAGACAGTTTGCCACAGAGGAGTCATATAGTCTAAAATGTCAATAACACAGGGAGTGAGAAGCTTTTCTTTCTGTGAGGCAGAGCATTCTAAAACATGCAAGTAGGGTAATGGAGAGGGAAACTTGGCAATTTTCAAACAATAGTTCCCTACCTTTCCTTATTCAGTTAGAAAATAACATTAGCATGTTTATATACTGATCATATGTAGGTAGGCAATAAATGCCATGGCATCATGAGCTCCCCACAAGTGATCAGTTTGAAAGTGGAAGAATCATTGCACAGAGATCTGCAGACTGCTTGATTACACATTCTCTAAAGGACTTTTCAAAAAGCATATGTCTTTTCACATTTTAAATTCTATATCTACATTTTAAGTTATGATTGTATGAAGGCAGTTGGAAGATGTCAGGGGAGACGGGATACTCTTCAGAAGCTTAAGGGCCAACTAGCCTGGGTTATGCATCGTGAACAAAAAGGAGACTGTGTGTAAAATAGTTTAGAAGGCAAAGAGTGACACCGGATGTTGTCATCTGACCTTCAAATAAACACTGTGGCATACCTCTACCTGCATTTGAACCCATTAAAACAGACACACACATACACACATGCACACACACATACTCATACATTAAAAGCTTTGGAAAGACATACATTTTGCTTGTGGTACACTGGTTTGTTTAATAATCAGTAAATTTACCATAAGTGTTTAATAATTAAATGTATTTAATATTGAATAAAATAAGAGATAAGTATATAGATAAAATGTTGATAGCTGACAGGTCACTTGATTGAAAGACATATAGGATGACAGAAATAGACAATATTTGCATCCAGAATAACATGAAAGGCCTTATTACCTCACTGACTATCTAGAGTCTGAAATTCTCCCCAAGGTACTACAGGCAGATGTGATAGATCAGTCAAGCTAAAAGTTGGATGAGAGGAGAGTTTATGTGGTACAGTATAGTAGAGTATGGGCATTGTACACAAGAGTTGAGAACTGGTATAGACCATAGATAGGCTTTCTGAAAGAACTTCTTAAAAGTGGAAGAGCTAAGAAAATAAAATATTGTAATGCTATCATGCTCATGCAAGTTCAAGGTCATCTTGGTCCACAGAATGAAGATCTGTCTGTTAAAAACTGTGATCTTTGTGTCAATAGAGAAGATACAATAGCTTAATGAGACAGAGGAGGAAAACTGTGTGTGTGGAATTAAAGATTGGATCAGATCTATGTTCTGAATATAGACATTATGTAGATAGAAAAGAACAAGGAATAAGTATCATCATCTCAGGAAGTATAGAGAGCTTCAGTTGTGCAGAGCCAATGACATGAGGTTATATTGGGAAAGATTGGGAAAGGTATTTATTTATTTATTTATTTATTTATTTATTTATTTATTTATTTAATATAGACAACCCAGGCTAGTCTGTGTGAGAATGAGTCATAGTTTATAACGTTTCCTTAGTGACAATCTGACTCCTGGTGTCAGACCCAGTGTGAACTCATCTTTTGCCTGTAAGTGTGTGTATTGTATGATGCCTGGCATATACTATGACTTTACCTGCCCCTTTGGAGAAATATCTAGTAATGTTTCTGTAAGGTGAAATGGTTCATTCAGTTATATCAGCTGTGGAGAGGTCTATGCTCACCAAAAGAAACACATACCAACATAGGAAACTAATATAGCTCTGTCCCTTCTCTAAGGGGCAGTGTTTTGCTTTGCAGATATTGACTGAGTTGTGTACTTTGGGATCCATGACAGCAAGATTCACTGGGAAATAAATGTTTACAATTCTCCTGATTTTAGGCAACAAAGGCCACGTCTGACTATCCATATCATTTGGTATATTTTTCCCCTCACAAAAGTTGCCTTTTCTTAACATTTAATTAAATATTTACTTGCCTGTCTCTTCTCCAGTGCTGTAAAATATGAATACTGGCATTTCATCAGCCCCTTCATAACTATATTACCCATGCCCACGAGAAGCCCCAGAACCCAGGGTATACACAATCAATATTTATAAGATAAATTTTTTCAGACCACCTTGGGAATTCATACAAACATGCTTCAACTAGTAGAGTGGGCCTCATCCTAGCCAAAGATTGACCTAAGGCTTGAGCAACCATGTTGGAGTTTTGACCATCTGTGTTTGTTAGAAAGAGTTCATTTCTGCACAGGCTATGCAAGACTGGAATTCAAAACAGTAGTGTGTATACTCATTTTTTTTTCTGTTTGGCTTTTTATAACCTGGTCTCTCATGAAACTCAGCTTGGCCTTGAATTTACTTTGAAGTTCAGGCTAGTCTGGAGCTCCCGAATTTCATGCCTCTGTCTTCTAATGTTGGGATGAGGTATATACCAGAATACTAATGAGTGTGTATTTTTAAAAATATATCTTTGTATTGATGTTTTGCCTGAATGTATTATATGCACCATGTACATCCTTAGTGTACCTGGAAGTTAGAAGAGGGTATTGGGTTCTCTGAAACTGTGATGACAGATGGTCATCACATGACCATGTGCTGGAATTGAACCAGTGTACTAGAAGAGCAGCCAGTGTTCTTAACTGCTGAGTCATCTCTCCGGCCACATGAATAAGTGCTTTAAAATAATAACAAGGCAAGAGGTAAATAGTAAAGGGAGTTTGTGTAGCTAAGACATTTGAATTGGTTGCACAGGCTTTTTATAAAGGGAGATGAAGTAAGAAAAATTAATGAGAGGTTTTTGAAAAAGTGGTGACCTCCA
This sequence comes from Mastomys natalensis, assembly GCA_021653895.1. Lineage (NCBI taxonomy): Eukaryota > Metazoa > Chordata > Mammalia > Rodentia > Muridae > Mastomys > Mastomys natalensis. The sequence continues at coordinate 308,756 of JAJTUV010001762.1, forward strand.
TAGAACACCTTCACACTCTAAAGTTTTAAAATTATTGTTATTGATATTATCTTTGACATACGATTATATTCACATATTAACACTAATAATACGTAAGACAAGAGGTCTCCACTTGAAACTTGTATAAGCAACTTGACAATTTCATTTATCAGAGGTAGATATGCTATGTTTTGAAGATTAACAACGCTTGAAATCTGTTTATTCACACTTCTTTTAATTATAAAGTCAGTTAACTATCACAAATTGATCTCAGGTGAGAAACACAATTCTAAGATATATTTTTAATTTTTTACTTTATTTGTATATGTATGTTTGTGTATATTTCTGTGTGACTGCATAAAATGGTGTGTGTGTGTGTGTGTGTGTGTGTGTGTGTGTGTGTGTATGTGTGTCTGTGTAATTGTATGTCCCTGAGTACATAGGAAGCCAGAAGTCACCATCAGATTCCTTAGAGCTGTAGTAACCATCATTAGCAGAGAAGAACTCTGGTCTTCATGGATGCACAGAAGGAGATCTTAACTGCTGAGCCAGATTTACAGCCGTAAGCTATTCTTGATAGCATACATGATATTGGGCAACATAACCCCAATGCTTCACCAACCCCAGTGTTCATCATTTTCCAAAGTACCTAACTAAGAATAAAACTAGTAAGTAATGGTCACTGTGCTTCAGTGACATATAAACTCTTTTTTTTTTTCAGTTAATTTTCTTTGTAAGTCCATGTAAGAGGCAATATTAGTTTTCCTCATTAGCAGGTGGAAAAACTGCTGCTTAGGAAAGGTCAACAACTCTCTGAAGTCATGACTGTTAAGGTTCACCTAAACCACGGGAGTGATGCCTTTTACACAATGCCATATTCAAACATTTAACCAAATTTACTGCAGTTTGTCATAGGCTTTGCTGTCTAGACATGGCAAGCTTTCTCAGAGGAGATCTTATTTGAGGTGGCAAGAATCCTAGAAGGTTTTAAGCCAGGCAAATGCTTTGATTGAAAGTAAATTACAACTATTGTTTGCCTGCTCTCTTTTACTTTTAATGTACATTTTGTGCAAGGATACAGAGATGAAAGCCGTGTCAGTCACAGGCATACTTTAAAAATCAATCCAAAGGCAAAACAGAGTTAGAAAAAAAATAATTCTACTTTGGCAAAAAGAGCTACCTTTTTTCAGATGTCTTTATGTTCCACTGATCTTCCAAAGTTTGAAAGTTGCTTGTTTAACTTTTTTAAAAGAATATATGATTTTAAAGAGTTTGTTATTTCTAAATTACAGCACATAGTTGAATGTTTTCCTTTCCTGAGATGCCAGTTCAGGAAAAGTGTATTTTTAAGACATCAGTAGGAAATAATCAACATAATTAATCATTATTGACATCTACTTGCATTTCTTCATTATCATTTATTTATTATAATTGTGAACATGTTCTTAAATGAAGGACACAGACAGATATAACTGTCAGAGAATTTCAGCAGGGCTTTTCTTTTGATTATTGACTATCATTTATTTTGATCCATGACTTTATCTTTCTAATATCATGAAAGAGGGCTTTCATTTGGATGACTCTCTGCTGGCATGTAACATCCATGTTAAACATCATGAAGGTATGATGCATGGAAGAACGTGTAGAGGCATTTTCTACAGAATCCTCACAATGTATAGGGTTTCTGTTGTGTACCAACTAATAATCTCTGTGACCCAAGTGGCTCAATTCCTGCACAGACTAAGCAATACTGAAAGGTCAGCTGAGGAATTTTGGAAATGTCATGGGACACTTGCCCCATCAGAAGGGAGAGGCTAATTAGCATCCTCAGCCCAAAGAGTAGGTGGGAACTGACCTGCGGGTGGGTCCACAGGACAACCATTGGCACCCAAGACAAGGAAGTCCTTACCACCTCATTTCTAAAGACAGGATGGGGAAAGGAGATAACATCTGAAATGTAAATAAATAAAATATGGAATAAAAGACCTTTTGCATTTAAACTTTAAAATCTTCAAGGTAATATACAGAGGGCTCAGCAGTGAAGGGCACTTCTGCCTTCCAGGACCCCAGTTCTCAGCCTCACAACTCCAGATTGTAACCCAAGTTCTATGGATCTGATATCCTCTGCTTCCTCAAGAAACCTGCCCATACATGGTATCAACACAAGACACGTACATACACATGTACATTTTTAAAAAAATATAGTACCATGCTATTTTTATTACTTACTAACTTATTTCTTGATAGAGGGCATTTCATGAAAAATAAAATAAAGGCGCGCGCACACACACACACACACACACACTCACACACTAAAAAACAGAAAACAAAACAACCAAAACCCAAAAACCACTGTAGTCTGTAAATATGTATGGTTGAATTTAAGTAGTTCATGACTGGAATTCTGGCTAGTGTGTTTCTTCATATTTCAGTATCACTGTATAACCAATAACATTTGAGGCCCTGTAGAAATAATGTTATATTCTCCCTACAGCTAAAGTCATTGTTTTTTACTTTGTCCCTGGACAAACAAGTATGACATGGTAAATGCTTTCCCAGGTATTCTGCTAATAGGATACAAGTTTCACCATACCCAAATGACATTTTATTAAGTAGAAACTCTCTTTGAGTCTATTAACATCCAAGATTCACACCCAGTCTGTGCCGCAAACCTGCTGGGTTAGTAGATATTCTTGACGAGAGACCCCTTCACCTCTCTCTTTCTCTTTCTCTCCCTCCATTCCCCCGCCTCTGGCTATGCTTGCAAAATCAGTGTATTTAGTTCAAATAAAGAAACCTGGACTTCAAGCTGACTTTGAAAGCTGCAGAAGGCTTACTAAATTCTGTAACTATCAAAAAATGAAGCCTAAGTCCCAGAGAGACAGGAATTTGACACCCAGGATAGGCAGACTCTTTTCTCTTTTACATTTGAGAGAAGAGAATAAACTCTCCCCACTTCCTTCTATCCCCTGTTTTGTCCAAAATGTCAATCAATCCCATTGTGTTTTCAGTAATTCCATTTCCTAATTTCTTTGAGGATGCTCACGAGCCATGCAACAGGTTTATGAATCTAAGTTTCCCTGTGTAGCCAAATGTATGGATCTGATGGTTCCCCCTTATTTTCTTTCTGAATCCAAGACTCTGGAGGCTCCGGGAACTTACTCAAGACACTGAGCCTAGCAAGCCTCTTAAATCTCAGTAAATTTCATTCTGCTGTTGATATGCTTTACTCTACTACTTCTGAGTTTGATATCATAGAAATAGTGTATATCACGGAGCTGTAGACTGAGAATCTATGAGTTGAAGGTGTTCAAAGACAAAGTAGACTTGTTTAATGGCTTATTTGTGAATGTCTGCCACAAGGAGAAGGTTTATCAGAGGTAAGGTTCTAAGACCTGAAATAGAAAAGAAAATTACCTTCAGGGATGTTTTATTATTAAAAGGGATAATGAGCGTTCTAGGAGAGTAGATGACACTATCAGGAAAGCTGCCACAAGTGACTGAATAATTTGAAAGATCATTTATCATTTCCACAAGGGCTCTTTTAGCTCATTTTTTTTTCTGATTGACTTTTAAAAATACTTTGAAACTTTTTCTTTTTTTTTAAATTTTTTGATTGCCAAACGGATAAATTACCAGTTCTTTTATGAAAAGAAAATAAAGGTACTTATAAACTTACAATCGCATATTTATTATTCATCTTTAGATGAAATCACTATATGTCCAACTAGTAAAGAAAAACTGAAAATCGTACAGTTTTGATCTATTAATAATGATAAATGTCTGAATACACCCACTACCTTTACTGTGGCTAGTACTTTCCATCCAATATCTTATTTACATCACTATTCATTCTTAAGGGGTAATTTTATTGATTAAGGTAGAAATGTATCTAGGTAAAATTTATATTCCCTATCTTCTTGAAAAATAAAAGTGTGGCCAAGAAGATGAATGTTATTGTATGGTGGGGCTTCCTACCAGGGGTCCTTACGGGAACTATTACTTGGGGAGGGCTAAGAACTATTTATCCTCTTACAGGTTAACTTTCCTCTCAATGATGTGGCTACTGATATGATGGCTGGAGTCATAGAAACATACTGTGGCTATAAGAGAAAATCAGACAAGAGAATACAATTCTAACCTAAAACACAAGCAAAATGTGAATATCCAACCAACCAGGAAGGTAGTCAAAAATATCACCTGTTCAGTGCATGTATCCCTTCACTGCCTGGCTTCCAATTTTTGTTACTGAGGAGAGAACCAAGTGCCATAATTTCAGGCCTTTCACTGGCAGGCATACACAATTCTCTAATCAACAGGTGGCTCTAAAGTAAAGGGTTGCCACATGAATTTCTTATAGAAGTATGAGATACTAGGCAGACTGGAAGATTAACATGAGACATCAAGTTAAAAAGAAATATACACATACTCACATTCTGATGTAGCAATCAGGCAACTAAAACCTATCCAAAGGAAAGAGAGGATAATATGTATGTACAGTGATGTTGAATTCAATATTGCTTATATATGTTAAAATACAGGGCCAATAAAAGTACTTAGGACCAAGATGATGATTAAGAAAACTATAGTAATACTCTGTATAATCCAGGTACTAAAAGTGGTCTGTGCAATGTTATGACAAGGAGTCATACTTAAGCCATTGTGATATATTATAAAGTGGCATCATGAAGTTAATTAAAGAATATTAAATATGTCAAGATGTGCTATCATGTGACAGAACTAATCTATGGGGGCATTACACACTGCATGAAAATCTATCTACACAGATACACGGCCTCAGGTTGATGGAGGTTATGTTTTGGCATTTCTACATTTAAGTTATCTTTCCACTGATATCTTTTTAAAAGTCTCATCATATGATCAGGCATTTCTTTAGATGTGAGCAAAGGATGTTTAAAGAGATAAGATGAAGAATTATATACGTTGCTGTCTCTGAAATGGAATTAGAAGTAGACAAAACTTGAAATTACGGATTCTTCTGAAGTTGCAGTAATTGGTAAGTTGGATGAGTTTTGACTATTTGTCCCGATTGAGAAGTCTTAAACCTTTATTAATGAAGGATTACGGTTTGACTTTATTTTGGCAAGAGTTGACAGAGCTTCAGCCTTAACTCACCATCTGCCCATTTCAGGCAACAGCAGACACTTGCTTATTATACATCATGATAACCAACCAGCCTTGGAGACTGCTGAGGAGATAATCTATCTCAATGAGTTTTTTTTTTGCCTTCAGTAGTCTGTAAGTATAACCTGAGTCTATATAATTATACACCTTTTGCTTGTATCAGAACTAGAGTATCTTGATACACTCTTTTAAACAAAATTTTCTTATTTTTTCACCCTAAGGAACAAGAATAGCTCTAATTGAAATTGAAAGAATAATATAAGTATGGAACCATGCACATGCCCTAGTACAACCTGTGTGGGAAGTTACTGAATCATTGGGAGAGGCATCAGTGAAGATTAACAGACATTCTAATACTAACGTATTTATGGATGCATGGCTGACCCTTTGTTGTTGGGAAGAGCCTGGGATGGGAATGGCCATGAAAATTAAGCTCTAAAGGATTTCTTGGTCTAGAATTCAATCACCTATGCGAGACTATCCAAATTTTTCCTCTCTACCTCTCCTCTCTTCTTCCCTTTTAGATTACAATTGATGATTGTCAGCACTCTGATTGCTTTGTGACTTTAGGACCCTGAATGTCATCAATGTACAGGGAGGGTGTGTTTCTCTTATAATTCCCAACAGATGCAATGTGGCCAAGAAACTACTTGAAAACTATGTACATGCCCTGGATTCAGCAATGATGTGTGAGTTCATATATAGTTAAAACTTAAGTTTCTTGTTTGAAAGAAAATGAAATGCTGCTATCTGTTCACCAAAAAAAATCCATGTAATACCCAAATGTATGTCCTCACGCTGCACAGAGTTACATGTGCACACACACATGGCTTAAATAAAAAAGGAACTTGAATCTCACTGAACAGATAGAGATGTCATTAATTTTAAGTAGGAACAATTCCAGGTCTCACTCTCTCTCTCTCTTTCTCTCTCTCTCTCTTTCTCTCTCTCTCTCTCTCTCTCTCTCCTCTCTCTCTCTCTCTCTCAGTCTCTCTCTCTCTCTCGTCTCTCTCTCTCTCTCTGTCTGTCTCTATCTTATTTCTCCCACTCTCATTGCTCCATAGCTATCTATATCTATATATCAAGACATATAAACAAATAATTATGTTACCATAAGAAGCTGGAGAGATAGTTCAGTAATTAAAAGTGCATGGATACACAGAGATATCTGTATCAAAAGACCAAATGTATACATTAATTTATATTATATATTATATATATTATATATATATATATATATATTACATTTAATTTATACATGTGTGTGTTTGTGTTTGTTGGCACATATTTGTGTAACATATATATGTAGTGCTTTTGTATGTATCTTCCGAGGCATCCAGTCCGGTGGATCTGGAGTTACAGGCCTTTATGAGCTAGTGGCCATCCTTCTGCTACAGCTCTCCAAATGCTAAGCATAAAATAATTTACCCATAACAATTTATTCAGGCTGTCTATGTCTTTATCTATGTCCAATTTAGATTAATCTGCATAATATTAGAGTGTCTGAAGTTTAACAATTAATTACACAAGCATGTAACTAAAACATAAGCTGTTTGGTAACAACTAACCCATTATTTTATACATATAATTTATAAAAGAAAGAAGTTGATTGACATAAGTGTATATAACAGTATAAATGCAATTTAAAATTATTGAATATCACTAAATATTGGACACACATTTAAAATAGAATTATGACTACTAGAAGCCTATTTTCCTAAAGGTTTATATCATTTTTACTTTAAATTAAATTTTATTTAGCTGGGCAGTGGTGGTGCATGCCTTTTATACCAGCACTCAGGAGGCAGAGGCAGACAGATCTCTGAGTTTGAGGCCTGACTAGTCTACAGACCACGGTATAGGAGAGCTGAGGCAGAAGGATGGCATCTATGAGGTTAATCTGGGCTACAAAGAAAAACCCTGTGCCCACAATAAAAAGTGTAGGGAAATGCCAGGGCAGTGAGGTGGGAAGGGGTTAGTGGGAGAACATCCACAGAAACAGAGGGAGGGGGTATCGGAGAGGGGGGTTCAGGAGGGAAAACAGGGAAAGTGGATAACATTTAAAATGTAAATACATAAAATAACCAATAAAAAATAAAACATGCACCTGTGTAGATGGACTGGAAGGAGACATGGGGAGGTGGTGTGGAACCTGGGAAGTAGATATAATCAATCCAGAAGTTGTACTTTCTGTATATGTATAATCTATAACATTGTAAGTTTACAAAAGAGATTCTAGTATATGCCATGTAATTTCATTTCAAAACAACTTGGGAACTTTACTAATTAATTATCTTTGTTGAACAACTGCTGGATAGGCAGAGTGGTGTTTATTGTAGAAGGAGTAGCCTCATATCCATTATGAATTTGTATAATGGTACCTAAAATGGCGTTGCTTGTGACCACAGCTCTCCAAGTTCCCAGAAACACATGGTCATGTTCCAAACATAATTATCCTGCCTTCTGTTCTGCAGGCTGACCATTGGATTGATGACAGAGCAAAGGTAACAAAATTAAACAGAACAGGGTGTGCCTGGTGAGGGAATTGCTCTCTGCCTGTGCTAAGGTGGATTTTGACCGTTATAAAAAACTTTAACTAAGTGAGGTCTTTTACATTACCTATAAAATGCATTTTAAAGTGTTAACCTTGAGAAGAATAACCCTGATTAATTATAGCCTCCAATAATTAATTCACTCTTTTAAATTTTTTATCCAATTATAATTCTTCATCCTAGCTAGTTTCTACTCATAATCACTCCTGTTCTGTAAGAAGAAAATACTTTGAAATGGACCTAATTCAGAAGCCTGAACACAGCAGTATTAATTATAAAAATAAACTGGATAGAATGTCAAAAATAATCTGACAGATTTTATTTCTGTGACACCTTAAGGAATTAATAGGTCCAACTCAAATGCATCCCTTTTAAAGTTTACACTAAGCCTCTAATATCTTCATAGCACTGGTAGGGTACTCTCTAATTCTTTGAAATGATGAGGTATTCTTTTTCCAATATGTTAAATAACTATTTAAAAAAAACTTGTACCATCTTACATGAATCAAAGCAAATATACTAACACAGAAGTTAAAGAAAGGAAGGAAGGATGGAAGGAAGAAAGGATGGAAGGAGGAAGGAAGGGAGGAAGGGAGGAAGGAAGGAAGAAAGGAAGGAAGAAGGAAGGGAGGAAGGAAGGAAGAAAGGAAGGAAAGAGGAGGGAAGGGAGGAAGGGAAGAAGGAAGGAAGGAGGAGGGAAGGGAGGAAGGGAGGAAAGAAGGAAGGAAGGGAGGAAGGGAGGAAAGAAGGAAGGAAGGAAGGGAAGAAGGGAGGAAGGGAGGAAAGAAGGAAGGAAGGAAAAAGGAGGGAAGGAAGGAAGGAACCCAAATCAAACCTTGTATTAGTAAGGAATAGTCATATTTCTTTGCAAAGACCCAAAGGGTTCAGATGGGAACATTCACTGGCAAATTTTTAAGTGTAATGTGCTTCCTGATTTGCGAGAACTACCACACAGGGATAAAAAGGAAGAATCGCCCTAGTCCAATATCTCTGAACAGATAAAATTTTATTGGAGTAGGAAAAAAAAGAAGAAAAGTTTTGAATTATTTCCTCTATAGGGTAAACTATGAATATAAGTGAACAAGTGTTTCTTATGAATATTTCTCCCTTCCCTTTCCTCCCTCCATACCTTTTTGTATACCCCTCTTTGGTCTCTTTCAAACTCATGACCTCTTTTTTCATCAATTATTATTACATGCATATATATGCATTTGTATATATGCACATATATGTATAATATATATATATATGTATAATATATACATATATATATATATTTCTAAATATAGCTTGCACAATCTAAAAAACAGAAATGTAATAAAGTGGGTAACCATGGCAGTGTATACCTTTAATCCCAGCACTTGGGATTTCTATGAGTTCAACACCAGCCTACTCAGTATAGTAGTGAGAACCTGTCTCAGAATAAAAAAAAAGAATTGTAATGAAGAATGTATTTGAGAAAATGTTAATTGTGTTTGTATTGTATAGTTGTGGGCTGGAAATATTAGGTGTTTAATAAAATAGCAAGGTAATATCAGAAGCTAGAATGTTAAATTTCTCAGAAGTCTGGAACTTTCCAGAATATGGCTTCCTGTAATACTCGGAATGTTTGTTAAGTGGTTGGATTTTTAGCTAAGGTGAGCCAAAGCAGCCAACCTGGGATCCACTTCCCAGACAACTATACATATAGGAACATAAGGTAGGAGGAGGCAGTCATGAAGGAATCATGACTTCTGAATGTTGACCTTACCTTTTACATAAAGTAGGAATAAGAAGTAATTAAAAGCTATACATTGTACAAGGGGTACTGAATATAATGACTTGTGAGACGACTTGAGAATTTTCTGATAGGAACATAATGAGTAAGGAAATTTATTGTTCTATCACATGGTAATCCTTGTAACAAATCCTTGATGTATTGATGATGTATTTCTAAAACAATGTCTAGGTGTAAGACTGATGAATAAAACAGATGAATCCCCTAAAAAAATAAATAAAACAACAACTAAAGCAACCAGCCAAACAACAAAAAAAATAAACAAAAGCACAAACAAAAAACTAAAAAGGGAATGGGGTTATTCCTAGAGAGCCAGCAAGATGCTGCAGTTTGCTAACAAAAATGGAAGCTATGGAAAAGTCTCATTTGAATGGGGAGGACAAAAATGTGAGCTGATGATAAAGGGTTAAAACCAAGACTGACCAGCATCTTTCCAGTAAGGCTAGTCTCCTCTACAGGACAATTCCTGTAGGCAGAGAAGCCATGGCTCTAAGGCACACCATTCTTCAGTTTATCTGGAACTCGAGGCATTTGGTATTCTGTATTCAATATTATATATATTTCTAAGAGAGAAAGAGAGAGAGAAAGACAGAGAGAGAGAGAGAGAGAGAGAGAGAGAGAGAGAGAGAGAGCTACATGCATCCAAATTCCATAACTATTATCATGTTGCTGTTTGCTTACACATATGAATATCATCATTTTGTGGCATTACAGAAGGCGTGATGCCACAGCTGTGCAGTTCATCTGCTAATGGAGGTAGTAGGATACAGCCATTATTATCTTGCCTCAGTCATTCAGAAATCCTATTCCTACTGTCCACTTTGGCAAGGTGTTGAACCTGAAAACTCTACTGTGACATTCTTGCCTTTGGACTTTTGTTACAGTATAGAAACTGATTTTACCTTTAATTTAGCTGAAAACTACCAGGTTACTGTCTACTTGGATCAGTCTTCTGAGTTTGGAACCACCTTTACACGCATAGCTTTGGAAAATTACCCTTGAATCCACTGTCCTCTCGTGAATTGTTTCAACTCTAACCATTCAAATTGCTTCTCAGATACTGAAGAAATTCTCTTCTCTTCTCTTCTCTCTCTCTCTTCTCTTCTCTTCTCTTCTCTTCTCTTCTCTTCTCTTCTCTTCTCTTCTCTTCTCTCTCTCCTCTCCTCTCCTCTCCTCTCCTCTCCTCTCCTCTCCTCTCCTCTCCTCTCCTCTCCTCTCCTCTCCTCTCTTCACTTCTCTTCTCTCTCTCTCTGTCTCTCTCTTTCTTTCTTTTGCCCTATTTTGCATTTTAATGCATGGAATGGTCAAATGTTACATCTAGGTGGTGAAAGTTATACACAGTGTGGAGCAGAAGGATTCTGCAATGAGTTTCTCTGGTGATTTACTAAGAGGCTGAATAGACCAACAGTGTTTAGATGAGCATAATGCCTTAAGCCGACATTTCCATGGGGGCAATTTAAGTCACAAACAGAAACTATTAGAGTGGAAAGGACAATCGGTTGAATTACCTGCTGAAAGCATTTTTGATGGAAAACATACAGAAACCACCTAACACCGTATTGATGGACGCGGGTTGAATCACCACTCAGCAGGCACCAAATCCATTTCACTAATTCCTCTGGTCAGAAGAAAAGACACTAACCCAGAGTGGGGCCAATCAGCAAAACCAAGGTGTGCCATCCAAGCTGTATACACTGGCAAATCTGGAAATCTATTGTAATTGACGATCCCTAATAAAGAGAAAAGAACACTGTGCAAAGTCCCAGTCTCTATTAAAGAGCTTTGGAAACTACAAATGACTTCTTATCTGGAATTAATCTATTTAAATGAAATTAGTCAGATTATATATTGCTGTTGATGATGATAGTAATATTTGGTAGTAAGTGAAGGCCTGCATGAGGTAGGCTTCATACTATTAATGAGAATGAACTAATTTAATTAAAGTTAACTCCCACACTTATGCCTAATGAGGCATAATTATCCACATTTTATAAATAAGGCTGACATTTAGGCAACAGTCTAACATGTCCAGTGTTTATAATCCTGGCCTCAGTTTAAGGTGATCTACTAACCAAGAATCCTTCAATTCAGTAAGCATAAGGAACAAAGAAGTTAACACACACACACAAAAATATCCCATGATTCCTTATGGTTAAATTGTAGTATAATTTAAGCATATAAATTTTAAAAATTTGTTTTCTGATGATCCAATTATCACCTTTTATTTCTGACAGCATAATAGCCATATTAAGTAACAATGGGATCAACTAATAAAAGCACCTAAGAGAGAAGCCAATTACTTCAATGTTTATTCATCCACTCATTTGTTATAAACTGTACTTGGCATGGGAAAGCATTATTTCTCTACATTTTATTTGTTCTAACAAAGAACAGTGAGGTACTGTTTTTCTGCCCTCTACAGGACATGTTCACCAAAAAGTTAAATGTGTTTTTATTTACCTAAAGTAAATCCTGGTTATTATGACAAGTTGAATAACAGTGAGATTTATGAGAGCCCTAAACAGAAGGAAACATGGAGGCCAGATAGACAAGTAGCCCATTAACACTTTATTAGATTGATAGAAGGTTAATTGACAGCTCAATAGTTTTAACCATAAACATGGTATCCTGCTGACACAGAACACTGGAAGGTCAGGCTCCTTTGCTGGAACTTACAGACAACTCACTTCTAAAAATCAGTGGCAGGGCAAGAGAGATGGTTAAGAGTCTGACTACATACTGCTCTTCCTGAAGAGCAATATTCACATCAGTTACCTTACAATTGACTCTAATTTCATGTCCAGGGAATCAACATGCTCATCTTTTCTCTCTAGGATTCTACACTCTTTTGCACAACCCCACATAGGCATACAACATAATTTCAAAATTCAGTAAGACATATATTTTTAAATCTCTGTTTGATCGGAGGTATGGTGCTCATGCTTTTAATCCTAGCTCTTGAGGAGCAAAGGCAGAGACAGGGACAGGGGTAGGAGCAGAGGTAGGTGCAGAGGCAGATGGGAAGAGACAGAGGAAGAGGAAGAGGAAGATAGATCCCTGTGAATTCAAGGACATTCTTATGTACATATTCCAAGTTCCAGGCCAGCCAGGAAAAGTCATATCAAAAAAAAATAATCACTATTGAAACAAAAAAACACAACATGACTCAGATATTCTGTTTAGGAGAGTCTAGCTAATATGTAAGATCTTGACGCACTATGTGGTGCTTTGTCCTGCCAGGAGGATACAAAATTGATTTCCTGGTAAAATGCTGGAGAAATGGCTTCACACTGTAGAATGCTAATCTCAAGTATAGCATAGCATAGCATACTGCTTAGAGTTGAGGATACATTCACATATGCATCTTCTATATCCTTCTAAAAGTAGTTGGTTCTAGTGGAAAAAAAGACACTTTTGTTGCATATCATGTGAAGCATTAAAAGATCCGAGCTTTAGACTTAAAAGAGATCTGGTAAATTTGATACTTAAGTGGCTCATCCACATGCCATGTCCTTTAGTTCCTCTGTTGGAGGAGGTTAGATTGTTCAGTATAAGTTACTTCAGGGCAGTGAAGGTAGGTGCCTTTCACAGAATAATATCACTATCTACAAATCATCATTCTATAGACTCTCAGGATGAAGTCCTAGAGGCTACCAGATTACTATAATGAATGTAAGAGCAGACTAAAGAGAGGTGCCAGTAACCATGAAGTGAAACTCAATGAAGCCATCTTGGAGTCTGGATTCGATAGTGAAAATTTAAAAAATGCCCATTACTGGCAGTTTTGAAAGACTGGAGAATCAAGTATGAAGTTTGGGATTTTGGCTTTTTGACAGGGTTCTTGGTACCCCTTAAATGGTCTGGCATTTCACTTTACTGTTGAATATGTGTGAGCCTATGTTCATGACAGTTACAGCTTTCTAAGAGGAAGTCACTCCTGATGGTTTGTTACATTACAGTGATGTTACCCACTGACGGATTCTTACATCACAGTGGCTCATTTATATCATGTAAAAAGAGTAAGGAAAATTATCAAGGGACTGCAGTAAAACCATTCAAGGAGATTGACGTGAGTAGAAACAGTCTCTGAGGTACATCTGAGTTGGAGGAATTAAAAATTGGTAAGTAGTGTACAACATTGAAGAACAAAGTTCAGAAAAGAGCAATAAAAGGCAGGAGAACTGATTGATCTGAAATAAATGTTTTTTTTTTTTCCTGGTGGCCCCTATACACTGCCAAAAGTTTAACTGTATCTCTCACCTTTACCTGCTAAATGACACTACTAGTTAGTATCTTTATAACTTTCATTGTAACAAGAAAACACGACTATGAATCAGGAAGCAAATTTAAGTCACCTATGGACAAGACCCATTATCATAAATATTTTTGGCTAGGTTTCTCTTTTAAAAATTAGCTAATGCTTTTAAAAAATATGTTAAAATAAAATACAGCATTAGTGAAGTCTTGTAATTAACTCAAATGTTCAAAAGTCAATGGTTGTCATGAAGTCTTTCTGCTCTAATTTAATTGAAAATACAATTTCATTCAGATGGAATTGAAAATAGAATTTTATGTCAAGGCAGCCTTCAAAACTTGAATGCCTGTATTCTAAGCCTTCTGATAATTTTGGTGTTATTTTTTCCCTCCTGTTGAAAAAGGCACATTGTGGTCTCCTTGACTCTTGGGCTAAACTAAACATGAACCTGAAAGATGGAACAGAGCAGATGCCAAGCCTTGAAGAGCTTTCCCTAGAAGTAGTAGGAGGGGATATTTATGGAAAAAGTCAAGTGTTAGTCATACAAATGGCCTTGTAGATGAATCTCAGTCTTCCTTCTGCATTCACAAACCTCTGATGCTTATTTCAAGTCCAAATGGAAGGTTTTCTTCCTACTTGAAACTTCAATAACTAAAGAATATATACATGATTTTATAGGAGGTATCATAATAGTAGTCATTACTAATCCAATGATAAATAAGATAAAAACTAACTGATTTATCTTCCAGAATGTATTACAATTATAAGAGCCTTCATCTGTACAATGGGTTGAGTAGCAGAATAAATTAAAACAGTTCAGTTAGCTTTATAGACCCTATTTAAAGCAAAATGACATAAGCCAAAATGTCTGGTCAGAACGACTATCACAATGTAAAGTCAAAATCTGTCTAAAGCCATAAGTCAAATAATAATACCTCTGATTATAATATGTAGAAAATTGTTTTCCAAGCATCAAGGATCTTGACATTTAAGACAATTTATTTCCTCCACAGCCCTGCCTAGTTAAAGGCTTCCTTAGAGTACATACAGCCAAGAACACAGGGTGTCTTTTCCCTTTGGCTTTTAGAGTAAGACTATGTCAACCTTTGAGCATGTTACCATTTTCCAACCTCTCTGAGTCTCTATTGCACAAACAATATCAATAACTTCTTCTGCAAAGACTGGAACTTCCTTTAATGCCCTAAACCCTCATAGTTCCCAGAGTCCCAAGGTCTACAGTACTCTAAAAATGATGAGATGGAAATACTGGGACACATGTAATCCTTACCTAAAGTAACTAGCAAAGTGGAGATGCTAAGCCAGAATTAGCAAGCTGAAAAGACTATGGCTAGTAATACCAAAACTTATATTTCACCCTAAAAGGGGGGATGGGGTGGGTTGAGGGACATCTACTTAACTTAGAAAAAAGTAAGACTCTACCACTGTTCTTATTGTTGAAAGCTAAACATATGTTCTTTCAATACAGCAGGACAACAGTGTAAGGATTTTGCCTGGATCAAAAATATACTATAAATTGAGACAACTTCAAAGCATCCCTTAAGGCAATGGTTCTCAACATCTGGGAAGCAACCTCCTTGAAGGGGTCAGATATCAAATATCCTGCATATCAGATATATACCTTATGATTTTTAAGACTAGAGAAATTATAATCATAAAGTAGTAATGAAATAATTTTATGGTTGCGGGGTCACAACCTTAGGAAGGTTGAGAACCACTTCCTTGGAGTTTATTTTGGACAATCTGAAAAGGTTTATTCTAAGAGAAACCGTGCAAAAGTGCAGAGTTTGGAGGTGACAGTTGGGAGGAGACTCTCAGTTCCTTGAAAGCAACAAGCTAAATTCAGAACAAACTGGGAGTTTATCAGGAAGTGCTGGGAAAGAGGTGACTGTTATAAAACGGTCTCCTAGGGTTGAAGCAATCCTCAACTGATTAACAAAAAATGTTCATATTTTTAGTTGGATCAGACAAGGAAGAAAAATTACGCCATGATGCTTTGTTGAAAACCTGATGGCAATCAGTAGACCATTCATGGAGAATAAAGCTGAGTGTGATGTAATAAGTCAGGCAGCAAAATAGAAAGCAGACATAGAGGAGGAAAGCTTTTTACACTGTCAACTCAAGAGAGATGTGATCCATTCCCAAGATGGCAATCCTTCTCAGAATGTCATCACAGGCTATGCACTGTAGGTAAAATAATTTTTAAAATATGTTACCAGGGAAAATGTTGTATTTCTGTAGGATAGCATTTGTCTAGTAAGCACAAGGCCCTAGATTCTTTCCACTCGGAGCAGCACACATACACATACACACACACACACACACACACACACACACACTTCTAGGAAAGTTGCTAAATGAACAGATAGACAACCATCTCTCTACCAATAAAACCAAAGGAATAGTTAGCATCTAGACTTTCTAAAAGACTTCTTGATATATTTCCTAAAAGATACAGTTTTCAGAAACAAAACTATATAAACATCATAGACATAGAAAAGGTGAGTTCCACATATAGAATTTAGAAGCACACAGAGAAAGAGAACTATAAATGAATAAAAATTGCCATTGATAGGCCTCAGGTTAAGCATCAGGGGGAACCAGGCTTAACACAGTAAAGCCAAGTATTATGTCAAATTCCTCTTAACAAAGAGTAACAAAGTTATAAAAATTCTACATTGCATATAAAATCAGACTGGAAAATTTAAAAATACAAAGCCTGAGTTGAAAATTGAAATTATCACTAGACTAAATGCTACACTTTAGCTGGCAGAAAAGAAAATTGGCAGACTGAAAGACTGTGGGATAGAGATTGTGTAATCTAAAAAAAATAAAGAGAAAAAAGAACAAAGAAAAATGAAGAGAGCCTCAGAAAGCTGCAAGACACTTTATTAAACATGCCAGCTATGTATAAGAAGAGTACCAAAAGAGAATAGATAGAGCAAGTTGTAAAGATTTGAAATTGAGACAGGAATTTGGGTACCTGCTTATAATCCCAACATAGGGAAGCAGAGTGAAATAGTGAGGCTAGAATAAAAACAAATATTAAATAACCAACTACAAATAACTGAAGTGGTAATGAACAATGTAAAACTTTACTAATCACAAGGATTTATCTACATACCAAAGAAGTTATTAAATAAAGAAAAAAAAGAAATTTTTGAATAAGAAATTAGTTCAAATGACATACAAAGGCATCTTAGTAAAAGGCTGAAGGAGAAAGAAAAACCTTAAATCTGAAAGGGGAAATGAACATATCAAAAGAAATTTGATTTATATTAATAGAGAAGTGTCCTCCAGGGCAATTAAGACCATCCAGTGAGATGACAACTTCAAGTGCTAAAAGAGAAAAATAGTTGACCAAATATGCTCCATATGATTTTTTAAAAAGTAGAATGGGACATTGCAAGATGAACAAGGATGAAAGTCATTGACAGCAATGCTGACTTCCAACAAAACAAAATAAACAAACAAACAAACAAGCAAAAATTTAAGGGTATTTCTTTAGGCTGAAGGCAACTAAATGTCAGTAGAAATACAAGTTTAAATGAAAATAGTAGACTTTAAGTAGAGCTATTAGGCAATTTTAAGAGGTCGTTTATGTTTCTGATTGCTTTTCTTAATAGTTTCTTAAAGGATTTGTAAAAAACAACACACATGTAATTATATTGTTGAACTTTAACATGGGAATATATAATATGATTGATGTTAATAGCAGGAAAGTGGTGGGAACAAAGATTTACTGAAGTAACAAAATGAAATCAATAACTTGACATGCCAAATGCTGAAATCGATATTACTACTCAGTTATGTAACCAAATACAAAATTGATTTCTTCCTCAGCATCTATAAAATGTAAGATTATATTTGCTATACTTACAAAGGTATGCTATTTCTGTTAGGGAATATATAGATGTTCTATATATAATAATAGGGGAACTAGGAAAGAAGTATGTGTTATATGGGGTTAACTGTCAATTACTTTTATACAGAATCACATTCTCTTGAGTTATGCTTTGCCTGACATAGTCTATCAATAAGAAATGTGCTGTACTTTCAGAAATGGAAATAAACTGAAGAGAAAATGGAAAGAAAATCATACAAATAGCAACTGTAACAAAAATCATGCAAATAGCTACTGTAACAATCATGGAGTGGTACAATATTAACCACAATATTTTGTAAAATATGTCCCACATGTTATCAGATAAATAAGGGAGGTAAATTATATAACAAAATTGCTCAGCCTATTGAGATTATTTAACAGTTGTAAACATACAACCACACACCTAGAGCTGCTCACAGAGTTCCAGATCACATGAAGAAAGGTGACTCAAGGACAGGAAGAGAGAGTGTACTGGTTAATTTTTTGTCAAATTGAAACCAACTAGACATACCTGGGAAGAGAAAATCTCAACTGAGGAATTGCCTCCTCCAGATTGGTCTGCTCACATGTCTGTGGTTATATTCTTAATAGTTTATGTAGGAGAGTCTAGGCCACTATAGGTAGTACCATTCCTGGGAAGGTGGGTCAAGACTCTATGGGGAAGGTGACTAAACAAACCAGTGAGTAGAATTTCTGTCTGCTTCAACCACCTGCTTCAAGTACATGCCTTGGCTTCCCTAGATGAGAAAGAGTAACCTGTAAGCTTACCCCCACAAGTAATTTTCATCATTGTCTCTATCACAGCAAGAAAAAAACCAATGTGGACAGAAAGTGTTTAACAATAGTAATTGGACACTTGTAACATTCCAATGGCAACTATGGTCAGAATAATTAGTTTTAATAGCATAAAAATAACAGGATAGTTGATTACTACTGTGAGACAACTCGACCTAATCAACATGTACAGATAACTCTTCAAAGCACATATTAATCTTTCCATAATAGATGATATATACACTATAACATGGCTTGGTAAATTTAGAATAAATCATTTGATATTCTGTCATAATGAAGTGAAACCAGAACCATAAATATACTTGAGAAATTCAAATATGTTCACATCAGACAACAGATTTTAATACAAGAAAAGAAAAACAAACTCTAACAAAGAAAGATAGAAAATTTCATAATAAATTACAATGAACCATTAACATACTAAAACTTACAGGATTCAGAAATACTCTTGTTAAGAGAAAGATATACGGATTAGTATTAATTATGTCTTCAGAAAGAAATCTCTTCAGAAAATATCCTACAATTTCCCTATAGAAAGTAGTAAAAGATGGATATGTTAAATATAAAAGAAGCAAACAGAAGCAGTAATGAAAATTAGAATGGAAAATAGAATACTAAAGTATAGAAAAACAAGGGAAAGGTGGCTAAAAACTAGAAGGAGTTTGTGGAGCAAAAACCATAATCAGAATATATTAATATATGAAAAAGTGATTATTTAGTCAAAAATGTTTTGAGTATGCTTCTGACTATATGAATTGACATTTCAGATGAAAAACAAAGTAACAGCAAAAAAACAAAATCCAAAATTTTCTTTTGAAGAGATAATGAAAGTTGAATAACTTTCTGCTGAACAAAGAGAAAGATATTTAAAGGGGAAAAAAAAACAGGAGTAAAGAAAGGGTCATCACTAGTGTACTTCCTGAAGTAAAAAAGTAAGAGAAAATGGTTCTAAACTAATAAATTAGGTATCTTAAAAGAAACAATGATTTTCCCAGTAAGACAAATGCTACTGAGGTAGATCCAGTATAGAGTATAGGAACAGAAAATCTGAATTTAAAAGAGATTCATATAACAGTTGAAAACAAAGAGCCAGGACACAGACTGCTTTGCTGAATTCCATCAAATATTTAAATAAATGTTGATAACAATATTCATTAACTGTTCAAAAATAGAAGTTATACTCCCACGTTTATTCTATAAACTTAGTAATTATCTTTGCACAAAGAGGAGACAGACATCATAAGAAATAAAACAGACTAATATCTTAAGAGTACAGCTGTAAAATATGTCAACAGAATACTATCCAAATTATTATAACATCACCGAAATATAGTAATTCAACATGACCAAATGTGATTTAGGTCATGAAAGCAAAGATGACCTACCCATCTAAACAATTCATTTAAAAAATTATACCAGTGTAGGAAATGACCAAAACACCCTACATGATAATTACAATACACCCAAAAAATCTAACATAATTTCTTAATAATATCGTGTACAAATAGAAAAAACTATTTAACCTGATTCAAAAAATATTAATAATCTTCTCAGCTAAGATTAAGCTTAAAGGTGAAAGACTGAGGTTTTACTCTAAGCAATGTCTACTTGCATAAAGTCTATGGACTCGACACTGTCATTTCTAGCTTGAGTAAATAGGCCAGAAAAATGTTCAGAGCACAACACACTTTGGAATTAATTTGAAATTAAAACTATCTGTGTTTACAAACAATTTCATGATGGAAGTAGAAAGTAACCATTGAGAACTTTTAGCACTAATGCATGAGTTTTACAAGGCTGTAGTATACTAGATTAATATATACATATTTATATTTCCACATTAATTATTATTATTATTTACTAATCTGAATGTGAATTCAATAAATCTATATTAAAGCAGCCCTAAAACTAATGAAGGGATTGAATAAATTTAATAAATTCTTAAAGAGTTCAAAAAAGTGAAATTTCACACTGCATGCATATGCATATAATTTAATATAAATACTACTAGATATAAGTTAGATGTTATCTGTATCACAGAAACAGTGAGAAATTGCAATACCATACTCTCACTAACAGACAAACAAAAAATAATCACAAAAACACTGACTTTAAATGACAGTGTTGGTCAATGCTCCAGACATTTACAAAATAGTCCAAGTCAACAATGCAGAATACATATTCTTTTTGATATTCCACAGAATATTCTTACACTTTGAATATATAACAGGACATAAGACAAATTTTAATGCATATAGTAAAATTAAATGAGTTCTTGTATTCGATCTGACCAAAAAGGAATAAAACAAGAAATCAACATGAAGGAAAACAGAAGAAACTTCATAAATTCATGGAGATTAAACAAAATATAATTGAATAATGAATGGATCACTAAATAATTTAAGAGGAAAATTTAAAAAAACCAACATATAAATAAAAAAAAACATAAAAATATAACAATAAAAGCAATCATAAGAAAAGAGATCATGGCTATAATGTACCTGTATTAAAAAAAAAAAAAAAAAGAAAAAAAAAAAACCAGAGACATCTCAAAGAAATAATTTGATATATACCTTAGAGACTTATTAAAGTAATAAAACAATCTACAAAATAATAATAAACATAAACAAGCAGCTAAAAATCAGGACATAAATTAATGCAAGAAAAGAAAATAATACAAAAATCAGTAAAATGAAGAATTTGTTGAAAAGGTAATTAAACTAAATAAAACCTTAGCAACTCTCTAAAAGAAAGAGGATTAAAATACTAGCATTAATACCACTCTATTATAGATAGAGACCTTATAGGAGATACTAATGAAATTGAGAAAGCCGTGACACCTTAAAATCATAACCCACTAAATTGGAAAATATAAAAGAAACATGAATTTCTAGGTTCATATACTTTAATAAAGTTAAACCAAATCGACATAAGTACTTTTAAAAGATCTATCACAAGCATAGAGGAAATAATTAAAACTTTCCCAATATCAAACAGAAAATAAAATAAAACAAATAACAAATAATCAATCAAGGCTAGGATGGGTTCTCTGAAGAACTGTCCCAGGATTTTAAAGACTAACGATTTCTCTTAAATAATTCCACAAAATCAAAATGGAAGGATGCTTCTAAACTCTTTTTATCAAGCCAGTATTGCTTTGAAGCACACACATACAATAAAAAGTAAATAAAGAAATAAATAGCAGATAAACATGCAGTAGCAACACTAAAGAATCATAAACCAATGTCTCAGATAAACACAGGACCAACAATTTTTATTAAAATCTTTGCAATCTGCATTCACGTACAGAGAAAATTATCCTTACAGATCAAGTTGGCTTCACTCCAGGATTGAGGAGTTTTTTGACATGCGTGACTCAATAGATGTAATAAGCTACATAAATGGACTCAAGAACTGAAATAACATGATTATATTATTAAAGTAAAAATATCATTTTTTATGATAAACCTTGTGAAGAGCCTAGAGATGGACAGAATATATCTCTCTATAACAAAAGCTATGTATGAAAAAAAAAAAAAACAGTAGCATATGATATAGAGAAAAACTCAAAACATCTCCATTAAAACCAGGAGCAAGAAAAGGACATCCATTCTTTCTAGTCTTCTTCCATATAATGTTTGAATGCCAAATAGTTCCCACCAACTCCACCAAATGTCACAGTCTATTGTCAAGGCTTCCAGTTATTCTCCACACCCTGATGTCAAGTCTCTATTGTTGAAGACAACCCATATTTACATTAGTGAAGATAAAGAAACAAATTTGGTACTTGACTAGAATCTCAATCGCTACTGAGTGGTGTTCATGATGCTGGCAAGTACTCTGAATGATACTGCAGGAAAAAAAGTAGTTTTCAATACAAGCCAGCTACAGACCCTAAAATACAGAACCTAAAATAGTGACCTGCCTGCAAGATACACTGTTATAAGGGTGGCACAAGTGTTATGGGAGTAAGCAACTGGATTTAAGGACTTCTCCATGAGATTTAACCCATAATTGACACTGTTACAGTGGCCAATAACCTGAGATTAGACGGGTCATGGGCCTAACGGAAAACTGAATATTACTGTTTGCTAAAGGAACATAGCAGTAAAATGATTCTTAAGAATATACTGTTATACCAAGACTCATAAAACTTTCTTTCACTATTTGATAATTAACACAGAGACACACAGTTGCACACTATGCCAGGGTAGAGAAAATTTACATCACTCAGTTCTAAATGGGTAATGTTGATCAAACTCTTCAATTAATGTCTCAGAGATTTATGTGGAAGAGGAGGCAGAAAGACTGTAAAATCCAGAGGTGGTGGATGACTCCAGAGAAACAGCATCTTAAGATGCAACAGGATTAATTCACTATAAGCTCACAAAGATTAAGTTACCATGCACAGTATCTACACAGATTTCAAATGAAATAAAGTTCTAGCACTGAGGATAGGACATAGACATAAAGTCCCTCTCATACCCAAAAAGCTATTTTCAACTGATACTTTCTGGGAAAAGGTAAATGAGTTTTCTTCAGTGAAGAGTCATTGGGTATATCAATCACACTGCAGACCATACCCTGTGCCCAGAAATACTTGGGCAACATAAAACAGGCTATCAAATATCAGTCTTCCTCCCCACCTCTCTCCTCTCTCTCTCTCTCTCTCTCTCTCTCTCTCTCTCTCTCTCTCTCTCTTCCTGTCTGCCTCTCCCTCTCCGTCTCCCTCTGCCTCTCTCTCCATCCCCCTCCCTCTCTCTCTCTGTAATAAGATCATATATATATATATGTGTGTGTATACACACACACACACACACACACACATATGTATATATATGACTTTTTATTAGATACTTTCTTTATTTACATTTCAAGTTCTATCCCCTTTCCCAGTCTCCCCTCAAAAATCCCTATCCCATTCCTCCTCCTCCAGTTTCTATGAGGGTGCTCCCCCACCTGCTCCCCCACTCCTGCCTCCTCATCCTTGCATTTTCCTACACTGGGGCATTGAACCTTCACAATACCAAGAGCATCTCCTCCCATTGATGCCAAACAAGGCCATCCTCTGTTACATATGCAGCTAGAGTCATGGGTTTCTCCATGTGTACTCCTTGGTTGGTGGTTTAGTCCTTGAGAGCTCTGGGAGGATTAGTAAGTTAATATTGTTGTTCTTTCTATGGGGTTACCAACCCCTTCAGCTCCTTCAGTCCTTTCTCCAACTCCTCCATTGGGGACCCTGTGCTCAGTTCAATGGTTGGCTGTGAGCATCCTCCTTGTATTTGTCAGGCTCTCACAGAGCCTCTCAGGAGAAAACTATATCAGGCTCCTCTCAGCATGCACTTCTTGGCAGCCACGATAGTGTCTGAGTTTGGTGACTATATGTGGGATAGATCTTCAGGTAGGTCAGTCTCTGGATGGTCTTTCCTTTAGTCTCTGCTCCACATTTTGTCTCTGTACAGTTTGTCTCTATATTTTCTCAGATGAGTATTTTGTTCCTCTTTCTAAGATGAACTGAAGCATCTACACTTTAGTCTTCCTTCTTCTGAGCTTCATGTGGTCTGTGAATTGTATCTTGGGTATTCTGAGGTTTTGGGTTAATATCCATTTATCAGTGAGTGCATACCATGTGTGTTCTTTTGTGACTGGGTTACCTCACTCAGGATGATATTTTCTAGTTCCATCCATTTGCCTAAGAATTTCATGAATTAATTGTTTTTAATAGCCAAGTAGTATGCCATTGTGCAAATGTACCACATTTTCTGTATCCATTCCTCTGCTGAAGGACATCTGGGTTCTTTCCAGCTTTTGGCTATTATAAATAAGGCTGCTCTGAACATAGTGGAGCATGTGTCCTTGTTATATGTTGGAACATCTTTTGGGTATATGCCCGGGAGTGGTATAGCTGGGTCCTCAGGTAGTAATATGTCCAATTTTCTGGGGAACCACCAGACTGATTTCCAGAGTAGTTGTATCAGCTTGCAATCCCATCAACATTGGAGGAGTCTTCCTCTTTCTCCACATCCTCACCAGCTCTGCTGTCACCTGAGTTTTTGATCTTAGCCATTCTGACTGGTGTGAGGTGGAACCTCAGGGTTGTTTTGATTTCCGTGATGACTCAGGATGTTGAATACTTCTTTAGGTGCTTCTTGGTCATTCGATATTCCTCAGTTGAAAATTCTTTGTTTAGCATTTTAATAGGTGTATTTAATTCTCTAGAGTCTAACTTCTTGAGTTCTTTGTATATATTGTATATTAGCTCTCTATCAAATGTAGCATTGGTAAAGATCTTTTTGCAATCTGTTGGTTGTCATTTTTTCCTATTGAGAGTGTCCTTTGCTTTACAGAAGCTTTGCAATTTTATGAAGTCCCATTTGTTGATTCTTGATCTTAGAGCATAAGCCATTGGTGTTCTGATCAGGAAATTTTCCCCTATGCCCATGTGTTCGAGGCCTTTCCCTTCATAATAGTCACAGATAATATAAAATATCTTGTTATCACTCTAACCAAGCAAGTGAAAGATCTGTGTGACAAGAGCTTCAAGTATTTTAAGAAAGAAATCGAAGATCTCAGAAGATGGAAAGATCTCCCATGCTCATCATTGACAGGATTAATATAGTAAAAATGGCCATCTTCCCAAAAGCAATCTACAAATTCAATGCAATCCCCATCAAAATTCCAACTCATTTCTTCAGAGTTAAAATGAGCAATTTTCAAAATCATTTGGAATAACAAAAAACCCAGGATAGTGAAAACTATTCTCAACAATAAAAGAATTTCTAAGGGAAATCACCATCCCTGATCTCAAGATATACTACAGAACAATAGTGATAAAAAACTGTTTGGTATTGGTACAGCAACAGACAGGAAGATCAATGGAATAGAATTGAAGACCTAGAAATGAATCCACACACCCATGGTCACTTGATATTTGACAAAGAAGCTAAAATCATCCAGTGGAAAAATACGGCATTTTCAACCAATGGTTCAAGTTCAATTGGAGGTCAGCATGTAGAAGAATGCAAATTGACTCATTCTTATCTCCTTGTACAAAGCTCAAGTCCAAGAGGATCAAGGACCTCTACATATAATATGTATGACTTTTTATTTGATTTTTTTGTTTAGTTAATTTCTTTTCATCTTATTGTCTCTTTGGTTGGTTGGTTGCTTGGTTTAGTTTTTGTTTAAGAAAGAATGAAAATAAGTTTGTTGGTTAGGGAAATGAGGAAGATCTGGAAAGAGTTAGGGGAAAGAATGTGATCAAAATGTATGTTGAATTTTTGAAATATTCTTCAATTGGCCAATGATCTGAGTAGTTATTTATCCAAAAGAACATTCACATGCTACCAATAACCACATAAGATGCTCAACATCATTATTTATTAGAAAATTGAAGCTGAAAGGACAGAGAGGTAAAACTTCACACCTACTAGAATAGCTATCATAGAGAAAGATCTAAGAATAATGATACAGAGTGATTGACATTTCCACACATTGCTAGTAATAAAATGTGTTCTCTAGAAAACTGTCTACATGTTCTTTCTAGGATAAACACAGACCAACAATGTGACCCAGCTAGTCCACTGCTTAGCAGAAATATCCCAAGTGAACTGAAAATATACCATCACACAAAAACTTTACACAGATGTGCACAATGCACAAGAACCTTATCTCAGACATGAACCTACAACAGTCCAATGCCTGGCAACTGATAGAGTGGATGAATGGACATAGAGAGTATATTCTATTCATAGAATGGACTGTAATTTATTAGTACAAAGAAATTTCTAGCCCAGGAGATGGCTCAGATGGTAAAGTGCTTCTAAGTAAGTATGAAGACCTGAGTTTAATTTCAAGAATCCAGAGGAAGAAGTGGTAGTTGGAGCTATATAGGTGGTTCAGCTGTTAAGAACTTATACTGCTTTTGCAGAAGACTTGAGTTAGGCTTCCTGAAATCAAGCTTTGTAGCTAAGAACAACTTGTAACTCTAGTTGCATGGGTTCTTATGGACTCTTTTGCATGCTACAGTTGCTCAACTCATATACAGACATACACACACAGAGCAGATGGGAGAGGGGTGGAGGAAGGAAAGGAAGGACAGCTAGACAGAAAAACAAAAAAGACAGACAGACAAAAAGAAAGATAGACAGACATTGAGAAAGAAAGATCTTTAAAAAAAAAAGTAAGCATGTAAGGTGGTCCATGTTTGTAGTTTGTAATTTGTATTCCATTACTGCCAATGTAGAAACTAGCAGATACTTGGAGCTTGGTAGCCAGCTGGTCTAAAGTACTCTGTGAGTTCGAGGCCAATGATGACTCTCTTAAGAAACAAAGGAAAGATGCTGGAAGGTGATCTTTGATCGCCACATGATTGTGCACTCAGTCACACATACAAAAAAGAAAATTCTAACATCAATGTTATCTATATGAATCATGAAAATACTAATGTAATATAAAAAGCATTGTCCCCAAAAGTGTTATAGAATGTGCTTCCACTTACTCAATCACCAAAAAAAAAAAAAAAAAAGACAACTCTAAAAATTGATTGGAGAAAGTACAAAGTAACCCACGGCACACAAGGACTTCTGGAGATATTAAAATATCTTAAAATTGACTTTGGTATGGATACACAAATCCATGAATGTAATAAACATCATCAAACTCTTCTTTCCACAATATTTTATATCAAAATGTATGATATATAGGCAATTGTAAGGCATATTACATTCATTTCAATAAAATTGATGAAAAGGTACCAAATGTGGAAATATTTATACATACTTTATATAAATAACTATGATGGGTAATTGTTCCATTACAATTAATTGAAGTTTACATGAAAATCACAACCAATATTACCACAATTTTGACAGTTGTGTTACCTCTGAAACCTAGGCTGGTACTGTTGTAAAACCTATCTTTCTAAAAAATATTTGTAGCAACATTTCTAGTTAAAAAATATCATCATGGAAAATTTCAAATGTAAGAAACAAAACAAAACATTCAGGGAAAGAGAATTTAATTCACTTCCCCAACACAGCTGGAATCCTTTCACTGAGGAGGCAGCTCAAGTGGACTAAGAGTCCTTGACCAGCCTCAGCTACTGCCTGTGATGCTGTTGCAAAGGAAATAAATGAAAAATAAATAAAGTAAGAAAGCTAATTGTTCTATTTCCCAGACAACAGCCTCTGAACATGACTTTGGATTATTACATAGTTGTATCATTAGTTATCATCCAAAAACTTGACCTTAGTATTAATAAGTGATGAAGAAACTCTTCTAATGTGCTTTTCCACATACTTTTCTTCCTCTTAGATGTTTTGCTTAACTAACTGAATTTTAAGACTGGACCATTGTGCTTTCTCTTGTTTATATCTCTAGGTGTGAGTTCCTAGAAAGCAGGTACATCATCTTGATTTCACTCTTTTTCTAATTCCAAGATACTGCCATTGAATGGCATGTAAAAATTCCACAGTGGTTATCTGTTAATGTTTGTTTGTTTGTTTTTGAACAATCTCTATTTTTCATTATTTTAAAAAATCAGGTTTGAGAAGAACGGTGATGACATGTGAACTTCTATTTCTGAGTCAAAAAACCCCGAGCACTTGTGCTAACATTAGTTTCAACTCTTCGATAGCTAAGGAGGATAGGAGTTAAAGCATGGTGATGAATTTAACAACCTTTCAGCCATGATGATGAACTGCTAGAAGAACTGCAGTTTCACTTATTCGGAAATATGTTCGTTTTTTTTTTTTTCCTAAAAGAAGCATTTTTGTAGCTCCTGCATCTATAAATGTAAGGTGGGCCACATTGTTATGAAATTAGATAAACGTTGAGATCTCTTGCAGTTCTTCTAGTTTCTTTTAAAGTTTTATTTTAATGCTTAATTGTATGCATAGTTATGTGTGAGAACATTCACATGTAATTGCATCTCCCATGGAGTCCAGAAGAAAGCATTGTGTCTCCCAGAGCTTGAGTTATTGATGCTTGGGGACTGCCTGATGTGGGGCTGGGACTGGAACTCCAGTTCTTCCTCAAGATCTGTATATGCTCTTAACCATTGGACCAAATCTCTAGCCACAGACACTTAATTCTAAATATAGAAGGACTCCATGTGCACAGAGTTAAAATGACATTCTCAAATGAACATGCCTGACTTCTGTGATAGTCATGATACTTAAAATTAAATGCATTGATGCATGTCCTGATCATGGGCATTTTTAAAAATCTATTACATTCCTTAGTCTTGATGTTGTCCTATATTTTATTTCTTTAAAGCAAGTTGTTTCACAACGTAGAAAAATGCAATTTAATTTTATTGAAAAAAAAAAAAAAAGCACACAGAAAAACCCAAATACAATATCATCAGTTATAAATTCTGGAACAATCAGGTTTTTTGTCAAGTTGTTTGGAAGCCCTATTCTTGTGAAATCAAAACCTTTTTGTTGGCTTCAAATCAAGAACAGCCTAATTTTGTCATCAACTGAAGACCTATTCCAGTAAACATTGCAGTCTTAATAAAAACCTTGACCATGCCTGGGTGATTATCGGGCACTTTTAAATAAGCAAATTGGTTTGTGTTATAGTCCTGCATAGTTACATATTTTCCATTTTGTTCATAATTCTAGTGTAGGTGGAATAAAGTAAAAAAGCAAGGACAATTCCTCCTTGTATTCTGTGCAACTAGCAGAGAATGTCCACTATAATAAATGATAATTGAATAAATGAACTTTGCATGTTAAAAATGCCGACTGCTGCCATGTAATGCTATTCACCTACAAAAGAAAAAAAATGGCTTGGTTTTCACATTCAGATGGCGAGTCCACCTGATATCGCTGGAGTAATTAGCACTGAAAAAGCTGTTTGAGAAAATGTACATGGGGAAAGTCTGGCCAATTCTGTTCAAGGTCACCTAGCTAATTTGAAACACTGGTTCAAGTCAAGTTTATCATACATAATTCCTCAAGGCACCCTGCATTATCTAATAAAATTTATTCCACAAAAGTCAGTGTTTATAAAATACCA
Source organism: Mastomys natalensis (assembly GCA_021653895.1). Taxonomy (NCBI): domain Eukaryota; kingdom Metazoa; phylum Chordata; class Mammalia; order Rodentia; family Muridae; genus Mastomys; species Mastomys natalensis. The sequence goes on from JAJTUV010001762.1 coordinate 338,188, forward strand.
CGTGTGCTTTAGGTTATACTTCCCTAAGAACCAGAGACAAGACCCTGTTTAAAAGGGCTCAAGAGCTGCAATTGACAGAAAGGCAAGCAGGAAACATAAACAAGTGAATTGCAAAAGCAAATGATTCCCACCATCTGCTTAGCTCCTATCTGCTCTTCCTTTGCCAGCAGCCTTTTGAGAAGACACGGAGCCATGCTGGTGGCCTCTGTCATATGCTCTCTCTCCTTTCCATCTGTGATGTCCTCTGTGAAGTCAGTGATATTGCTTTGACTTTGCCCTTTGTTATGGAAATGTGCAAGGTAATGCAAGAGCATCAAAGAGACTTCATGAGCTCCTACCACAAAACAAAATGTTACCAGCGATGTTGAAACATGATGCTGACCCAGTCCCACACTTTACCTGACTAAATGAAGGCAAATGAGAAACAAGGCTTAAAATGTAACAGGCCATGTTGAAACTTGTTTCCTGTTCAATAAATACATTCTAACCACTTGGTGTGTCAAGTTTTCTGCCAGGCTCTGTAGATAGGAAAAATAATGGGAGGGAAGGAGAATTTATCATCCCTGATAATAGGATATGCCCAAAGATGAGGAAAGAGAAAAATAAGTAATCCATGGGATAAGTACAAGTGGTGTGTTTGTCATATAAGAAACAACTTGGAAGCTTAAACATAGGAAAACATAGTGATTGCATTTATGATCGCATGAATAGACAAAGACTAGTAGTAGAGTGGTTACAATGACGCTTTGCCCTGTAGGTGTGGAGCAGGAGAAGAAAGCAAATTTGTGTTCCTTGAGCAGAGGGAACAGGATAGAATGGGAGGGGAATGGCTCATCAACCACACAGAAGCCACGAACACCATGCCTAGACAATGCAAAGATCTATGCTTATAATCTATGTGCTTAGGGAAGCCATTGGCAAACCCTAACAAGGATAATAGAATGGATCTCACCATCAAAAGAGAACCCGGGTTGCTACATTGGAACAGATTGGAGGAAGACATACATTATAAAGAAAATGATATGTAATATGACTGGGACTCTAAAGAACACTTAAGTGGTTATCCGTACAAACAAGGCAGTCAAAACAGAAGATACAAACATTAGCATAGCATCTGGGGCAACATCACTGCCAATGATGCGACCAGGTGGCAAGTCTGAATGGCAAGGATTTCTGGTGGTGGCATTCTTTTCTGAGTCTCATAGGCAATACAGGTTTCTCATTCTGCCTTCTAAGCACAGCATTTATGCAATCTTCAGATCTCCCATATTTATATTTCTTAGCAAATATTTGCCCACTTCTAAACCAAAATCTTTATAGCCAGACGATCATGGTATTGGCTAGGAAGGCAGCCACAAGGTCCTGATGTTTTCCTTGTCACTGTTTCTGATGCTATCATACCCAGGTTGAAAATGAGGGAAGGATATTGCAGGTCTCACACAGTCTGGGAAGACAGAGCAGGGATTCACTTTAGTTAAAATAACAAGCACAGCCTCTCCTCCTTCAATGAGACCGACCACAGCATTACAAATGGCACCAGTTTAAGTGGCTTGTATGACATTGCAGGGGGGAAAAACCCGCAGATTTTTCAGAGCCTAGAAGAAGCGCTGTGTATCAGCTCATTATTAAAAAGGAAGGGTATGTTTCACAAAATGCAGCCTTGTGGGTGAAAGCTGTCTTTCTTTGTTCCTTCGAATGGCAAAGTGTGGCTTTACATCTCAGGCCAATTATCCTCCGACGAGTTTCAGAAACTGACAAGACCTATAAAACAGGAGATGAAATGATGACAGCACCATCCTGGAGTTTACTTTGCAGCCAGCATTTGCATCTGATTTGGTGTTTCTCTCATAGGGGTGGAAAAATCTCCTTACGTGGACAAAAGATTTTCCAGTGTAGGAGCAACATCCTCAGTCACAAACTCTTATCACCTCATCCCTTGGCTGGACAGTTCTCCTTTAGACCAGGACCACTTTTATCAATACTCAACATTTATTTTTTTTCACCTTAAATCTCGGGATCAGCAGAAACAAATGTGAATACCCTGCTACACTCAGTATGCCTTCTTTCTGGGCTGAATATGAAGAAAACTTGAGTTTTCACTAGAACGGCTGGCTGGAGGTTGACATGCAAAGCAAATCATAGGGGCACGGGGAATGATTTCATACAGGCTTGTGCTCACCAGAGAGGAGCTAGAATCAGAGCTAGAAATTAATCTGGCCTTTCTATCAACTAGATACTGTGCTCCTATTGGGTTAATGCTTATTTTGGCCCCAGAAACCCCAGGAAACCCTCTGACACTCTCCTACAGGATCCTGTTGGCATCACTCCCTATGGGGAAGACAATATAGGAAGTGCTGTTCAAAAATCAAAAATGAGACTGAATAAAGGATATGAACATTTCTGATTTTTTTTCCATTTTCCCCCAACACACACAGAATTCTCTTAGAATATCCCCATCATGCAAAGGTAAAGGATCAGAAGGATGCAGAGTAGAGACTGACAAAAACTGATTTTCAGAAAACACTGTGTCAAATGTGAATTAAATCTGAACAACAGCCTTTCAAATGCAAATCCTTCTGAAGAGATGTCATTGATATGCAACCTCGGAAAACCTTTCAAAAGAAATAAAATGGATAAATGTGATAATTAAGATCTCTATTTATAGGAAAATGATCAGATTACATTTGTTCGGAAATGTTTTTGTACCTGCAACAGAGAGGGCAGAAATAGGGAGTAAGGATCGATTTTGAAATTTGCAGGTTGGAGGTGAAAATGGAATGATAGCTTGTCTGACAGAGGTGGGGATTTTCCACTGCTATGCTAAGACCTATTATTATGCACCTATAATTGCCAAGGCCCCTCCTGACCTCTATTCACTCTTCCCATGAAGGCTGATTCTAGCCATCCTGGCAACATCATCTTCTTTTCATGCTTGATGGTAGCTGCTCAGCAATCTGCAGCAGTGTGTGCCAGTCAAGAGTAGTGTTTAGGAGAAGCTGACCCGATACAAGAAGCCATGAGGTTTTAGATGAAATGCTTTCTGTAGACAGAGCTTGATGCAGAAGAATTACTGTAAGATGATCTCAGGAGACAGAACAGAAAGCAAGGTGGGGCTGTGACTGCATGATTGTGTCTGAATCTTCAGGTTGATTCTGAAAAAAATGAAGGGGGTACTCTGCTGTAGAGGCTCCTTTTTTAGATTTGCCATGGTTTCATATGGTGTGTACAGGTAGTACAGTTGTGCATATGACAGAGTTTAATAGTACATCATATCTCAGTTCCTTATCAGTCAGATACAACACCAATAAATTACTCTCACAAAACAGCGTTTATCTGAGAAGAAAATGTAATGATGTTTATTCTCTCAAGTTATGCCAGTTGTGTCGCTGTATCATATTCGTTTAGACTATAATGTTAAACTCAACTCAAAAGACAAATAGACCATGAGTAAATATATAACTACGATGGAGGAGTAGAGAAATCGTTGGTTGTCTGTATATTCCAGGCAAAGGCACCAGATATCTGAAAGAACACCCAGTTATTGTGGCAAAGAGAAGACATCGAGGACAGATAAACTCTTGTACATAGCAATGCTCAGGGTGAGCTCTGAACTCATTCAGATGTTTTGGGAATAGGAGTAATGCACATTTTACTCTTCATAGGAGGATACTTAGCTACTGCCTTCTGGTAAAAGATGTTTGGGCATTATGCATTCCAAACTTCTACAGTAGGCACATGAAAGGTTAGCAATTTAAGGTAAGGTGTACTGTGGAAGACCATGTAAGCACATGAAATTCTGGGATAATTGAGTCTACTTTAAATCTCTATCAATCTCTGTGAGATATCAGATAATATAATATCTGCTTGTAAAATTTCTTGGTTTTCATTTTCTCACTAGACTTACTTCCAACCTATACATATAATATATATATACCATTTATATTTCTGTTTGATCTCTTGTTTTCGTTGGGTAAACAGAAACAGTATGCTAAAATTTGGACAAATAAGTGTGTATGACATTCAAGGTATTTCCTTTGTCACCTGATGGGGCATGTCAATGTGGCTAATAGTTATTTTTCTGTCTGGATTTGTTAGTGGAGTGGCCAAACATTGAGAGGAGCAGGACCGTGGTTCTCTTGTGAGACTTCTTTCAGCTGGTGCTTTACATTCAGGAGGTTCAGAGCATTTACAAAAACATCTGAACTCTTAGGATTTTATTTGAACCAAAATCCAAACTTTGAACCTTTTATGGTTTTAACACATCACAAGTGTATGTGTCTCCTGCCTTGATATTATTCCCTCTGGTCCCCTCCTGACTCTTTGTCCCTTGAATAAAACTGAACAGTTAGTTGGAGATCAAAACCCGATCCAAGGGTCACCTTAGATTGACGACCTTCTCTCTACCACAACCACTTTAATTAAAGAGCATGTCCATGAGCAACCCACCTTTCTGTGGGGCCTTGGATGTATTCTCAAGACAGATTTTGCTGTCACACAGCTGTGGTAGCCCCTTTCTCTGAAGAGTAGCAAGTCCCAGTAGATCATAGATCTTAACCCCATGACAGGCCAACCTATTTATGCTGGCTCCTAATAATGACTTATGTTTATAATGGCACTATTCATCCTGGAAGCCAGCTCACAGCACTCCGCTGACCACATGTGCTCTTTTTATTCAGCCATGTGTCTATATACATCCACATATCACAACTGCACAAAGGTCCTGACTGCTGTGACTTTAATCAGCCCTTTCTTCCTTTGGCTTAGCTTTGGGGCCTGATCGCGGGGATTAGGGAAGCCAGGGCACCCTTCTCTTTATCACTGGAGAAAAAAAATAAAGAAGAAAAAAAAAAAGAAAGAAAGAAAAACCAGAATTGAACAATTGGGAGTCCAGCTCTCTACTCACTTTGTTGCTTATTAGGGTCTGTGTACATCAGCCATGATGCCGCAAAGCAAGTTGAGGACTTATGCAATACATATTTAATCTTGGGGTTCCTCCTCTCGTTTTATCTCCTCTTCTTCTCTCCTTCCATTTAATGAACCAATTATGTTGACAGAGAGGAGAATGTTCCCTTCTCAGCTTCCTCTCACTTGGAGCCTCTATTCTCTGACTCTGTAAAATGCTGCCTAATTTGGCCTCAGACCCTATTGTAGGTTATTTTTACATTCACCATGAATTGTGTAAAATTGTTTTAGCACTTTGGAGACTTTTCTTTTCGAGCATGAGGCATGATTGTATCCACTGAATGAATGGCAAGTAAGAAAATGTGCAAATGTGTATACACTCAGTTGCACTCATTTTACTTAACAATAGTTTTGTTTGTTTTCTAGAACAGATCAAACACAAAGGAAAAAAAACACATAGACTATGTATTAATGGGTTTCTCCTTCCCAGTAATGCTTAAAATGCAGTAAGTCTCATTGAAGACTTCTTAACTATTCAATGTTGATAATGAAGTACAGTGAAATCTTATTAATTCATGCACTAACTTTATTTATATAACAAGAATTGGGGCAGAATAGGTAGGATAACTAAGTTTTGTTGAGAATAAAATGTAATCAGCTTTTCAAAGTATTAATTCTATTTATTTTAAGACTTTCCCGCCTCTCAATTGGGCAGATGTCTTTATTACTTATCTATCTTGCATAATGTAATATGGATTTAGTTTCTTATACAGTTTTTAAATGCTTGGCTTCCCCATAAATAAACCTAACTGAATGATACTCATGTAATATTTTCAAGTAGAAGATTAGTTCAGGTTTATTTTTTTTTATCAGTAATGAATGTCAGGCATTGTGAAAGATAAGCTACAAGGTGATAAACAAGAAACTATTGCTATCTTCTAGAAGCTTCTAAGCCAGTAGAGAGCAAACTTCTTGAACACACTACTGACTTAAGAGAGACAGCAAGATTCCTGTTTTAATTCGTGAAGTCTCAACATCCCTAGTTTTGAGTTAGTTATAAAGAATACTAGTTTTTCCCATTTCAGTCTATATGTACTTAAAAGGTAATGCACTCTACCTTTTTGCAGTAAAAGTCCTGGCCCATTGCATGACATGATCGGATGACTTCAAATGAACAAAGAGCCTGAGTATTCCTGTGCTCTCCCCCAACTAGAGCTACTATGTTTTAAGACTGATACAACATAAATATAAAGTTATTGTTATTAAAAGATGATGAAGAAAGAGAGTTAAGACTTGGAATGGGTTCTAAGGATATTGCTTGAACATTCTATTCCAACTGTAACTAAATTCTTGGAATTTCTTTAGTTAAGGGAGATATTATCTGGAGTTTTAAATGCCTGTATATATCTGAATCATATTCATCATGAAAGCATCCATATGCTTTGCTAGATATAACTTCTTTTGGTATCCATGGAATGCAAACAAAGCTTCAAAAAGCATAAGCTCAAAAGAAAGGTCATAAAATGTTTTTAATTGAGATTTTTGATGAAACGTCCTTAAACTCATCAAGACACAAGTGAACATGTTTGTAATATATTTGTATGGAGGTTAGAGTTTTAAAAAAATATCTAAGAGCTAAGTTTACCTTGAATTCCTATTCAAATGAGGATCACAGAATCGTTTAGCTGGGCAAAGTCCGTGCAATATTCTGTTCCCCTGCTCGTAGCTTGTTGGTCAAGCTCTTGCTCAAAGAATAAATACATCTGTAAGTATGAGTTTGAGAAGTACAGCCTTTCTGAATTAATCTTGTGGTTCCAACAGCCAGAACAGATCACCAACCCAAGAAGGTAAAACTTTGTTCTGGAAAATAGTAGTGCCAGTCAACTATATTTAAATGTCAAGATAATAAAAGATGTTGTAAATTCATTCTTGGAGCAGCAAATAGACTGAAAAGCATTTTGGGATCCCTTATATTCTATGATACTATGAAGTCCATAAGGTTATCTTCCTTCTCTCATGATATTGCTGTCTAATTTTACTACTCAAGCACTTAGTTTTGAACTGATGTGAGCAATTTATGCTCCAAATTGAAATTACCTGCTATTTTAACATTGGAGAATCATGTCCTCGCTGTTACAGGTGCCTTTCTCTCCTTTGAAACATGGGATGAGTAATAAAATTGTCAGGTCTGAGCTGCCCTTCAAGTAGAGCTCTCTTGTATTCCAGTGGAAAACTTCATGACCTCACTTTGCTCCTTGGTGACCAGTTCTGAGCTTGCTTTAACCGGCTTTCTACAGTTGCAAAGTAAAAAGGACTTTATCTAAGCTCACATTGGTATTCTTTCAGCTGCGCTTCTGAAGGCTACTCTGAATGCAAAGTATAGAACTTGTGAAAATTGCCTGTGTTCATACATACAGCATCAGGAAAAGCATAGGACACAAATGTAGGTGGGCCAGTATACCTCTATCTCATCCCATGTAGATAATGATGAGATATATTTCAACTGGCTGTTCAAAAGGACACAGAAGAGGTTAAATTCCATGTTTCTGGAGTTCTGTCACAAATTTGACTAATATCCTAGTACTGGGACACTCTATCATTCTGAGTTCTAGTAACCTGTGTTCTCCTCTTCTGTTCTTCATAGAAATGGTTTGCACATGTGCTTTGGATCTGTGCTGTGCTTTGGGAGGCAGGGGCAGCACACATTAGAATCAGATTCATTACTAATAGATTTTCTTAGGGAGTATCTAGTTGTCTTGATATGCTGATGTCTAATTGCCAAATGGCAACATTGATATGACTTCTCGGCCTTGCTTTAATAAGAAGTTAATATCTATTAAGAGGTGTGCCTGTGGGGGAGGGTTACATGAGTCAGTAGCACTATTTGAACAGTAAGAGTTGTTAGAATTATTTCCAACATTGTTTCTCTTCAGAAATTGACTTGAAATCCACAAAATCTTGGACGATATATCCATACTATTTAGCATTTTAATTCCCTCATACATTCTATAGAAAGGCAAGGAAATGAATACCCCTTACTGAATGCTGTAGAGCTTATAAATGATCATATTTTAAACATGATCTCAATTGTTATATTTCCTTGGTTTGCAATTATATATTAATACATGCTAGCTTCGTAGCCCTCAACAAGGCGCTCAGCTTCCCTGAGGTTCCTTTTCTGGAAAATTGTTAGAAAAAAACATCTCATTTTGCTCAGTCCTAGAGTATTTTGAATAAAAATATTTGTGGAGGGAGCACTAATGCTGTGCCTAACATCAAACAAATATGACATGAATGACATATATTATTGAGAGCAGAGAAGAAGATTAAGTTTTGTCTAATAAAGAACAACAATAAACAGTATCCTTGCAATATGGAATAAAAAGTTAAAACAAACCCACATAGAATATGTATTAATGAGGTTCTTCTTCCACAGTAATGCTTAAAATGCAATAAGTCTCTTTGAAGACTTCTTAGCTATTCAATGTTGATAATGAAGCACAATGGAATCTTATTAATTTATGCACTAACTTTATTTATATAACAAGAATTAGTGCAGAACAGCTAGGATAACTAAGTATTTTGAGAATAAATTGTAAAAAAAGAAAGAAAAGAAAAGAAGAAAAAATAAAAGAAAAACATGGGTAAGAGAGCATATAACATTATAATGGTGCTAAGTAAGGTGAAGTTGCATAGTCTAAATAGCTGAAAAATTTTAACTCATTTTTATAACCATTTTACTGACTATCGGATTTTTGTATCAAGAGGGATATAAGTGTACCAGCTATTAGGTAGCTGATGTTGATATCAACATTTAGCTAATGAAAATAAATGAAAGCAAAGTTACAAGTAAAGGAATCTAGCTTTAAATAACAGTCGGCAGAACCAAGGACTGATAGTTATAGTCAAAGATTCAAAGACTGCTCTAAAGTCTACATTTAATAACATGGGCTGCCTTCTGCAGGGCACTTAATTTCTCTAGGGTTCAATTTCCTACAGTTCAAATCTAGTTAAAACAAAAGGGATGGCCTTGATAATCTCTAAGGATCTTTCCAATTGGAAAATGTCACTATTCCATAATTTTAAGAATCCTTTTCTCAAGATAGACCAAGGCAAAAATAAGATGGTAAACTTTTCTCTGCACAAAAGTATGATTATACAGCAAAAATAATTTGTCCCTGACCTTGATCATAACATAAATAAAAATTCCATCCCAGAAATCACAGAAAATCAGACAGAGTCCAACTCACTGTGATGCATGCTGAGTTTCTTTTTTTTAAAAGACCCACGACATAGGCTTTAGGTTTTCTGCAAACATAATAACATCAGGATCTCTAGTAGAATCCCACTAATGAGGCTGCAGGGTTGAAAAGGGGGGAAAGGAACTAGACAGGAATGATTTGTAATTAGCACATCAATTATTTGAATATAAGTATGTGCTCCTTAAATGCTCAAGGAGCATAAAAACGAACATTCCCTCAATGCCTGAAGCACTCTTTTGCTTTCTATTTTATATTTTAACTTATGGTAACATTGGAGGGCAAATATTGCTGTTTCTAGACAAGCTTTTCCTTCAAATCCCTTTCATTTTTTTTTTTTTTTACTGGTTTTGGGAACATATAAATAAATGGTTTGGGGGACAATCTTAAAATATTCTGAGATGTGCATAACAGAATAAAATCAACGAAGGCTCTTGTGCCCTGGAGAAATGCCTGAAGAGGGGCCTATATTCCTACTCAAAAGAAAGTTTTTAGTAAAATAAAAATACCTAAGACTACACAAGATTGTTTTTCCAACTCCAAAATGGCATTTTGGTTTTCTAAATATATGTTTTACTCAACAGATTCCTGCAGCCTCCCATGAATTTCTAAATACTACCTATATAACTACTTATGATCAGTTTGCTGATAAGGCATCTCATGGAGTAACAGTGATAAGTGAGCTATGGTGCCATGGAGAGAGTACATTGCCACCCATTGTTTGATTAATCAGACACATTACATAAATACAATGGTGGACAGAGACCATCCCAAAGCTCAAGTCTCATCTCAGAATATTATGTCCATCAACACAATGCGGACAGGAATTAACTGGAAATTACCTTACAATTTTGATGATTTGGGAGTCATATTTTTATAATGCAAAGTTAGTACTTTTATGTAATGAGAGAAAGTAGAAGATAACAGCAACAAAAACATTAACAATGTTTTGGTATCTGATATAGTTCTTTTAAAATAATTCTTCCACTTACATGAATAAAAGTTCTCTGTATCTGTTTAACTCAAATAACTGAATCTTCTATTTTATTACTTTTATATATTTGAAACCATTTCGTTTCTTTTTCGAAACTTTTACCATATTCATCCCTCTACCCAGTTTCCTTCCATTCCTTCCGTCTCGACTCTCCCAACCCTTCCCACCCAACTTTGAGATTATTATTATTTTTTAATTTGCATGCTGAGTCTATTTTGTGATAGAGAGAGCTATTCTTGGAAATAGGCCTGCCTGATGTGCGGTCACTATGCATCCACTCTCCCAAATTAAGGGTAGTGTTTATAGCTACCTTCCACACTCTGTGCTGGAATTTTTTTGACTGGGGCTTAAATTCACTAAACAACTGTAAAGAACAGGGATACAGAAGAGAGAAATGTATGGCATTTGAATCAGGCTATCATGACAGTTAGCAAAATGGTAGACAAACAAACACGTAGTGTGGAGGGAACAACAGAGAAAGAGGTGGAGGGTGAGAGGAGGAGGAGGAAGAGGAGGAAGTGGAGGAAGAGGAAGAGTGGCGCAAGAGAAGGGAAGTCTAAGCCTTTCTTAGTCAGGAATTAGAGATTCTGGCTGGTACCACAGATGTTCATATCCATTCCATTACACAGAATATGGAAATTCTGGGAAGAGAAAGTATATTTAATGCTATTATTAATACAGAGTATCACAGCTTCACATCATCATGAGGGAAGTCAGTCTGTTCTCCTTTAGCACACAAATATATGTCCATTAGCTGTCTGAGAAAATGCTTCAGGGGCCATCATACCTGGGGGCCTATTTGTTACTGCCCTTTGTAATGACATTAAATGGATAGTTCTCTCTTACCTCTTTAGTGGCTTAAAGTGAGCTGGGCCTTTGTTGGTGGTTCCTAGGCCAGGTTACTCACCAGCCCACCTTGACACTGAGAATGTCCTTGCTAAACAGGGATGCCAGAAGATTTACCTGGTTCCTGTTTTATTGCTTTTTTCTAAATGAGCAGGCCCACCTATAGCCTATATGTGAGTATATGATTGAACCCAACAGGAGACCCCCTATGGGGCTGGGCCTATACTGGACGGCCCAGCTCACCTCTCTCACCAGATCTTATGCTAGTTTTTGTCATGTGCAAAGCAACCAGCCTAATAGCTTGATTATTCCGTCTTTTGTGAACCTCTGTATGAGGGAGTGCTATACAGAACGATTTTTTTCTTTCTCTTTTACTCCTTTAACCTTCTACTTATGAACCTATAAAAATTCCTTTTAAAATTCATCCTCCATTGAATGGGAATTTCCTTCTTTGAATTTATGAGACAAGTACCAGCTTTGGTGGTCATGAGTATTTCAAGGCCCTAGATATAAGAAAAGAGAAAGGCCCCATCTACTGTCCTCAAAGGTATCCTGATATTTCCATATTACTTCAAGTTAATATTTCATACATAGAAAAAATAATGGCAGGTTCAAACAATGAAAACATGTAAGAAACACAAGACGGAATAGATTTGATAATAGAAAAGGGTCTCTGACAAGTCCCTGTTTGACAAATCATGGAGACTTGTGAGCACTAGCAGTGATCCTGCATTCTCAACAAATGACCTTGCCAATGGGAAAGAGAAACAGAACAAATCTAGGAAATGGGTGTATCATTTGCCTTGATGTTTCATTTCTTGTGAAAAAACTTACCTCATTACTGAACAAAGGGCAGTAACAAATAGGCCCCCAGGTATGATGGCCCCTGAAGCATTTTCTCAGACAGCTAATGGACATATATTTGTGTGCTAAAGGAGAACAGACTGACTTCCCTCATGATGATGTGAAGCTGTGATACTCTGTACTAATAGTGGCATAGTGTCACCTTTAAATCTTAATAAGGAAAATGATACAAGAAGTTTGAGTGTAAAAAATGGAAACAATATGGAAAAGAAAGAAAGGAAGAGAAGGAAGGAAGGAAGGAAGGAAGGAAGGAAGGAAGGAAGGAAGAAGATATAAAGAAGGGTGGTTGAGTGAGAGGGATAGGTGAATGAGTAGGTGGGGGAGCACCCTCTCAGAGGCAAAGGGAAGTAGGCAGGAGCAAAGATATCTGGGAGTGGGGACTGGGAAGCGGGACAATATTTGGAATTGAAATAAATAAATAATTATTTAAAAAGAAAACAAGGAGGGTTCCATGGCCTGGATGCATTTAATGGGGTTATTATAGTAGACTGTTGTAAATTTAGCCTTATTTATCACTCATAGTATTTAAATCAGGCACTGGACCAAGGCCTTCTTTGCCTTCTTTGTCTTCGCTGTGCAAAAAAAGCACAAAACATCATGTCCCTAAATATCTAATAAAATCTTAACATACTGATTAATTGAGTTTTTCTTTGCTACCTGGCAGTGTATGAGTTTGACAGAATCTGATACTTTCCACTCATAAAGAAAATTAAAAATAAAACATGCAATGCAACAGATTTAGAGACTAGTTTTCATCTCCATGAACTCTCTGGTGTGAAGCAGAAAATCTACTTTGATTTGAACCTGCAGAGCATGACATAAATGATGTTTCTGTATTCATTATGTTTGGTTCTTCATTAAAAAGGTTAGATCACCGTAGTCGTTTTGAAACAGAGCTTCAGACTTGTACAATCACCCAGTTCACTTTTCAAATACAGTCTCCACAAGAAAACATTGCTTTAGAGTTAATCTTGACTATAGACACTATAGTTAATGACACAAACACTGGAGCCATGTAACAGCAGCTTAAGTAAATGCGTTCCACTGAAAATAAACTACACATCCAATATCAAGTTCATGTGCTTTCTTTCGGCGTTACAAATTTCTATTTCTTGCTACCTGTCTTGGAAGGCATTCACAGTAGTTTTGGGATGTGAACTAATACGCTTTGACTATGGACATAATTCTATCATTAAAAATGTATTTGAGAAAAAGCAAGTGTCCAAGTATATTACTACATAATAATTCTGTGGCCATTCCTACTGCAGAAAACTTGCCAGTACTTCCTCAAGACAATTTCCGTAATCTCGTAATAGGCTTATCAGTTGGAATAAATTTCTTTTTTGTTTATAACCTTATTTGTGAGTCTGTATGTATGTATGCATGCATGTATGTATGTATGTATGTATGTATGTATGTATGTTGATGCTGTTTATTATGGATATGCACATGCCAGTGTAGGCATGTGTGAGTCACAAGACAACTCGGTGTTGGATTTTACTTCTATTTTGCTTGAGATACCATCCCTTATTTACTCCTGCATGCTAACTAGCACCCTCAGAATCTTCTGGGATTCTTATTCCATTTATAATGAACTCTGTGATCACAGAAACATGCTACTGCCTCTGGCTCTGACATGGATACTGAGGATCCAAACTTTGGAATTCCTGTTTGCATAGCCACTCCACTGAGCCATCTCAGCAGCCCACGCTATTGTTCTAAGGTACTATTTTGAATGGCTCCTTAATTGAGATAATTTGAACAAACAGATACTGTGTGTTTAATTAGTTACAAGAGATTGTTTATCATTGGATGACCTATTAACTTCAGACATTGAGACTGTACTGGAAATGCCTACAAATGAGTAATATTTATGCTATAGTAATTTCAACTATAATTGGGTGCAAATTTTAGGTAGGGCACAACTAATAGTTCTTTAAAATCTCTGTATGTAGTATCTGGTTTTGAGGCATAGGGACTATATTTTCATCTACAACTAACATTTATTTCAAATAAAAAATTCTCTTTAATCAGAACTTTATACAGGTGTCTTAGAGATCATCGGAACCATCCTTCTTAGTGAAAATATCCTTTTGGTAGTCACATCTTTCCACCTGTCTTTAGAGTGACATGTATCTTGAAATAAGCATCTACTTAGCAATCTGATGATCTCTAAATATTCCTATTTTCCCAGCAACTTTTGTTTTCTGAGGTCTCTTGTGGATTTGACTGGAGGACCTTATATGGAACCAGTCTTGTTAGGTGAGGAGATCTGAGAAATCTCACTTGTAGTTCATCCTCTAATTATGTTGGCATGACTAATGGCCATGTATGACAATTCAGATGATTAAAATGCCTAGATATAAATGCTAGTTCTGAAAAACTCTTCAAATGCAAGTTGCAGTTGTATCTGTGCAAGAGTTCTTGAAGAGCATATTTCAAATAGGATATGTAAATGTTTCTATCTAGTTTGACAAATGGTGCTTTTTACTAATTTCCAAAGTGTGTTTCAATAAACTGCAAATTACAGTTGGATGAAAATCTTCATTGTGGCCTACCTTTGACAATACTTCACTTTGGTAATTAGTCAAAGTCTTATCTGCTATTATTCTAGGATAATGTCAATAATATGGTTTATCTTTTATGTATTTGTGAGCCATTTGTCACCATCCCCTTCTTCACCCTTTTCTTGTGCATATTCTCACTTTTCTGTATTGTTGTTTGTCTTGGCCTTATTTAATCATTATTTCTTTTCAAATTGGATAACTTCTTCAAACTTCTAGAATCTTAACTTTCCCCTATGGAAGACTAAATCATATAAAGAATCTAGTGATTGTGTTGCTGTTTACAAACAGGAACTAATAGATTTATGACATTTAAGATACTAGTTGGCATATGAAAAAGCTAATGAATCGTCTTATTGCAAAACATATTCTGTCCATGATTAATTCCAGTTTATGAGGCATGTGAAGAAAGTAAACAATTAGTGGAGTACAGTCATATGAAAATTCTCACATCACAGTTTTATGGGATATCAAAATTCACAAGAAGATTCTGCTCTCGTTCAACAGTAACACACTGAAACATCTGCAAGATCACAATCTGTTTGAACTCATGAAAGACCAGAAAGCACAATGAAACACATTTTTCCAAAGAAGATATATTCTTTCTAAAGTGGATTTTCTTCTTAACAGAGTACCAGAGAGAGATAGGGTACAAGAATTCTGGACAAAAGGAGTCAAATTTATCAAAACTTGAAGGTATATATACATATTAGTGTAAATTTACTATCCAAGTTACTGGAGGTGCGGCTAGATGCCTGTGATCCCAGCATTTAGGAGGTAGTGGGAGGGGGATAAAAATTCAAGGTCTGGACATATACCCAAAAGATGCTCCATCATCCCATAAGGGCACTTGCTCAACTATGTTTATAGCAGCTCTCATTTGTAACAGCCAGAAACTGGAAACAATCTAGATGTCTCTCAACTGAAGAATGGATACAGAAACCATGGTTCATGTACACAATGTAATACTACTCAGCCAGTGAAAACAAGGACATCAAGAATTTCACAGGCAAATGGATGGAACTATACAATATCATTCTGAATGTGGTAACTCAGACCCAAAAGAAAAGAGATGGGATGTATTCACTTATTAGTGATGTTAGCCATAAAGAACAGGATAACTATGCTCTACTCAATAGACTCAAAAAAGCCAAGTAACAGTGAGGGTATAAAAGATGATGATTGAATCTTTCTCAGAAGGGAAATCAAAATAGATATTGAAAGTCAACAGAAGAAGGAACTGAGTGGAAGAGTGGTAGAGATCATATGTAAGGAGGCAGGGGAGAAAAATGGCAAACAGCAGTGGGGGGGGATCTCTATGATATACCAGAGATCTGAGATGAGGTGAGATCCAGAGGGATTGGGGGGGGGGGCAACTCTAGCTGACACTCTAAGCAGTAGTGGTATATGGATCCTGAAATGGCCACTTCCTTTTGCCAGGCAGAACTTCCAGTGGAGTGATAAGGACAGAAACTCACTCACAAAACCTTTGACCAAAAATGTGTCTAGCCTGTATATTTGTTTATCTATCTATCTATCTATCATCTATCTATCTATCTATCTATCTATCTATCTATTATATCTATCATCATATATATATATGTAATTCACAAGAAGAAAGGTTAAGAAAGAAAAAGCTATAGACTAATCAGATGACAAATTGATGATTGATTGGTTGATTACCTTTCTCTGGATAGCATAGAAGATCAACAATTGTGACAGCATCATGCTAGCTAAGTCTCCTGGAGTCACATCTCTTCATCTAGCTGCAGGTATGGGTTTTAGTTCTTTTTAGTAATGAGTTCAGCAGCTTGAATATTTGGAAGATTGAGTTCTTTAAATATTCAGCAATAATACAACACTAAATGACAGCAAGATTAAGCCCAAAGAATCAATAATTTCAAAGATTTCATTGTTTCAGGAATTCATGTAGATAGAAGAAGTGCAACTCAACTTTCTAAAAATACAACTTGATTTGCTACTAAGTGTAAATGACTTATTAGCATATTAATGATAATGATAATAATCATAGTAATAAAATAACCTGGTACATTTATAGATGAGTATGTACTATTTATTCACTCATTTGAGTTTTTACACTTAATCTTTCATTTACAAGTATGCCTGGCCCCAGGGATTTTCATATTCTTTTCTATTGATTAAAAGACAAACAAACAACAAACAAAATAGAACCCAGGGGAGATAGGGAGCTTCCTCACCAGAGCACTCTGGGTATCTCAGACAAAAATAAAACTCAATCAATTTGGTTGAGGAATATGCAGACAAATTCTCTGTATTATAATAAGACACATGTTGCTCTATCTTAAACAAATATTGATGATGCAAAACTGGAAACAAGATAATACAAAAGTAATAAAAATAAAATAAAAAGTTCCATATTTACAGAATGGAATTGGTATCCAGTATCCTAAAGATCACTAAGGATTACAAATTCTATAGGTGGTACCAAAAGAGAAAAAAAACCTGCAAATTGACTACTAGCTATTTGTAAGACTCAGACCTTACAACCTCTTCATTTAAATTTAGTTTAACCAACATTCAGATGATAGAATATTGTTAAGAGTTAGATTTTTAAAAAGTGAATAAAAACACACTTTTCCTCAAGAATAGATGGTTATAGGACTGGTGTGGTGGCTCAGCATATAAAGATACTGGCCACATACCTTGATAACCTGAGTTTGACAACTAAAACCCACATGGTAGGAGAAGAGAAGAGACTCCTAGAAGTTTATTTTGATTTCCACAACTATGACATGGCATATGCCTGTACCTCCCATGACAAACAATCAATAAATAAAATAAATATTAAGAAATTTAAATATAATAGATGGTTATAAAGGTGCAATTTGTTAGATAGTTTATGTTTTCATGTGTTATAGATTTGTGTTTTTTAATGACACATCTTTCTTTTGTGACTTATTCATAAGCATTGAGGGAGAGTAAGTCAAATAGAATTTCAAATTACTGGTTTTCTGAACTCACATATAATGGCATTCACATATTGGAATCCAAAGAAATACATACAGCTGTGATTGTTCAGGGGAAGATTTTCGTTTCCATAATCTGACATGTAAAATGGAGTGTCCATCACTTGTTTGATTCAGATCCTTCGCTCACCACTGGATAAGTGGTGAAACTGATAATGTGGTATGAAAACCATCCAAGAGTCCCACATTTGTCCTCTGTGGAGTGTGCCTGTCTTTCCTCTAATATCTGTAACATCGTCATGTCTTTACTACAGCTCTCACCTGCATATGATATGAGAGAACTTGTTTTCATTCAAGAAACAATCCTTCCTGACAGTAGTTGTCTAGTTCTAGAGACACCCAAATGTGTGTCCTTGTCTCAGAGCCAGGATAACTTCAATAAAGCTGCACTTGATAAATCACGGTTAGCGCACCTCGGGTACCCTTTGACCTCTGGATCACTGATTGTGAACTTAAAGATGGGGTATGGATTCCTTTGCAACCAGACTGAAAGCTTTGGCTTCTTCACATCAGTTGAAAGCATGTCAGTATATTTCATCACTTCAAGCAGATACCTCATTTTGCATATAATTTCACATGCTTTGGGGTTCTCTATTGTCCTCTACATACGGTTTCTATAGACTTTAATCTAAAAGCTCTGGGAATTAAGGTAATATAAGAAATTAACCTTTTAGATAATTTTCAGGAATTCTCTTAAAGGCAAGCAGAGGACAAACCTCCATTCAAATTATAATTTCTCACTTTTTATGTACCTGATTACACATCAATTTTATTTTCATTTTTTATTTTGTTTAGATTTTTCTTTTATTATTTCTTTTTTATTTTAATTATTTTATTGATTACTTCAACACACAATTTTGATTTTTAAAACACATTTAGATTACATTTATTTGCTTATTTTGCTGTATGGCATGAACACTCTGTAACCCACAGTGTGTATGTGGAGGTTAATAGACAGCTTGCAAGAGATCCAACTCAGATTATCAAGCTTGGCAGCAAGACCTTACTCTCTTAGGCATTTGATCAGCACAAATTAGATATTTCTAAATGATTACTGTGACTAAATGACTGAATTTGGTTATCAATATTTAATAATTTTCAATATTTTCATCATTTTTGTTATCAAAAATTAATATTTATTTTTATGTTGCTATCTTAACTTCTCAAGGTGGCTATTCTTAGCAAACTTTGTATTGCCACCAATATCATTTCATCTGTACCATTTTAAAATAAATATGTGGTTATTTCAAGCTTGGATTAATTGACTGAATAACTGAATAACTCTGCCCTAATCATTCTGTAAACTGATTTCTCAAAGGATTATTGAACTGAAACCCATATTCAATTGATTGAATATGTATTAAATATTTTAAAATTATTATTGGAGATTTTTTAAAAACAAATTTTACAGACACTTCAGGACTTCTAGAAGATCCATTCTTGATAGAGGTTAACAAACTAATAATTGGCTAGTTTAAATTTAAAATCCTTTCCTTAGCATCTATCTCTCTTCTTCCAATGTGACTTGATTTCATTTGAGTCACTTCTTGTGTGCTATTGTGACTTCTATCTAAGTACTTCCAAGTAAAAATTAATTGATTGCACCACCAAATTGCTTCTACAAGCTGTGGCCTGTCTTTAAAAAAAAACAACTAATAGAAGTGAAAAAAAAAAAAACATTAAAAATGACTTTTTAAGATGGTCCTTGGAACGAAGGACTGAAGTTCCTGTCATATTTGGACTATAAATTGTTGTTCCAATAATTGTGCAAAGCAAGTGGCTTATTCTCATGGATTTTCATGGATAACAGTAAGTGTTAATGTGTTTAAGGGTTTAGAAACATCTGGGGAAGAAGAAAAACAGTCTCCCATGCTCATGGATTGGCAGGATTAATGGTGAAAATGGCCATCTTACCAAAAGCAATCTACAGATTCAATGCAATCCCCATCAAAATTCCAACACAATTTTTTACAGACCTTGAAAGAACAGTGCTCAAATTCATATGGCAGAACAAAAAACCCAGGATAGCTAAAGCATTCCTTAACAATAAAAGAACTTCTGGAGGTATCACTATCCCTGACTTCAAATTTACTACAGACCAATAGTAATAAAAACTTCGTGGTTTTCCTATAGAAACAGGTTGATCAATTGAATTGATTCAAAGACCCAGAAATAAGCCCACACACCTATGCACACTTGATTTTTGACAAAGAAGCCAAAACCATATAATAAAAAAGGGAAAGCATCTTCTACTAGTACTAGTGGTCTAACTGGATGTTTGTTAGTAGAACATATCCATATTTATCACCTTGCACAAAACTCATGTCCAACTCAATGATCTTCTCAATCTCAATGTAAAACCAGAAACACTAAATCTGGTACAGATTTAGAACAGAAAGGTAGGAGTACCCTTGAACTTATTGGTATGGGAAACAACCTCCTGAATAAAATACCAAATTCTCACACTCTAAGAAACAATACATAGGGCTTCATAAAATGGAAAAGCTTCTGGAAGTCAAATGTCACCTTCAATAGGACAAAATGAGAGACAGCCTAATAATTGGTGGAAAAATCTACAGAGTGCTTTGTGAATATATATAAAGAACTCAAGAAGTTAGGCACCTACAACTCATATAATCCAATTAAAATGGGGTACAAAGTTAAAGAGAGAGTTCTCGAGAGGAATCTCTAATGGCTGAGAAACACTTAAAGAAATGTTCAATGTCCTTAGTCATCAGGAAAATGCAAATCAAAGGTTCTCCAAGATTCCACCTTACATCCATCAGAATGGCTAAGATCAAAAACTCAAGGAACTGCATATGCTGGCGAGGATCTGGGGCAAAGAAAATACTCCTCCATTGCTGGTGGGCGTGCAAACTTGGACAATCACTCTGGAAATTAACTTGGCAGTTTCTCAGAGAACTTAGAATAGTTCTACCTCAAGATCAAGCTATATCACTCCTGGACATATACCTAAAAGATGCTCTACTATCCCACAAGGGCACTTGCTCAACTATGTTCATAGCAGCTATGTTTGTAATAGCCAGAAACTGAAAACATAGATGTCCACAACTGAAAATGGGTAAAATAGTGGTTTTACACTGAATATATTCAGTTATTAAACAAAGTCATGATTTGCAGGCAATATATGAACTAGAAAATCATTTTCATTTGCATTTCCCTGATGATAGGATGCTGAGCACTTCTTTGATTTTCTCATCATTCGAGTTTCTTCAGTTGAGAGTCTTGTTCACTCTTACCATTTTAATAGGTTATTGATGGTTGGAATCTAGTTCTCAGTTCTTGTATACTTGGATATAGCCTCTATCAATGTAAGGTGGTGAGACTTTTCCCATCTGTTGGTTCCGCTTGTCCTGTTGACCGTATCCTTTGCTTTACAGAAGCTTTGCAGTTTTATGAGATCCCATTTGTCAATTCTTGATCTTAGAGCATACGCCATTGGTGTTCTGTTCAGGAACTTTTCCCCTGTGCCCATATGATCAAGGCTTTTCCCTATTTTCTCTTCTATTAGTTTCAGTGTAGCTGGTTTTATGTGGAGGTCCTTGATCCACTTGGAATTGAGCTTTGTACAAGGAGATAACACTGAGATTCCACCTCACACCAGTCAGATTGGCTAAGATCCAAAACACAGGTGACAGCAGATGTTGGCGAGGATGTGGAGAAAGAGGAACACTCCTCCATTGTTGGTGGGATTGCAAGCTGGTACAACCACTATGGAAAGCAGTCTGGCGATACCTCAGAAAATTGAACATGGTGTTACCTGAGGACCCAGCTATACCCCTCCTGGGTATATACCCAGAAGATATTTCAACATGCAACAGGGCCACATGCTCCACTATGTTTATAGCGGCCTTATTCATAATAGCCAGAAGCTGGAAAGAACCCAGATGTCCTTCAACAGAAGAATGGATACAGAAAATGTGGTACATTTACACAATGGAGTACTACTCAGCCATTAAAAATAATGAGCTCATGAAATTCTTAGACAAATGGATGGAGCTAGAAAATATCATCCTGAGTGAGATGACCCAATCACAAAAGAACACACATGGTATGCACTCACTGATAAGCGGATATTAGCCCCAAAACACACAATACCTAAGATGCAACGCATAAACCTCATGAAACTCAAGAAGAAGGAGGAAGACCAAAGTGAGGATGTTTTTGTCCTTTTTAGAACGAGTATCAAAAGATTCAACCAGAGCTCCCAGGAGCTAAACCTCCAGCCTGAGAACAGACCGGCAAGCTGTCCTCTGAGAGGCTCTAACCAGCAGCTGACTCAGACAGATACAGACATCCAGAGCCAAACAGTGGATGGAGCTTGAGGACTCTTAAAGAAGAATAGGTGGAAGGATTGTGGGCCCTAAGGAGATAGGAACTGCACAGGAAGATCAACAGAGTAAACGAACCTGAACCCTTGGAGCTCTCAGAAACTGAATCACCAACCGTGGAGCATACCTAGTCTACATAGATCTACCTCCATGGGCTGAACCTAGGCCTCCCTGCACATATGTTTTAAATGTGCAGCTTGGTTTTCATGTAGGTCTCAAACATCTGGAGTGGGGGCTATCCCAAAACATGCAGCCTGTATATGGAGTATGGTCTTCTAAAAAAAAAAAAAAAAAAAAAAAAAACAGTTGTTCAGTTATTCATGGAATATTATTTTTTATATCTCTTGTATTCAGTTTGCAACTATTTCATTGAGAATTTTTGTATGTATATTCATGAGGGATACTGGACTATAATTTATATATTTTTGTTGGGTTTACACTTGATTTCACTATTTCAATATTATTTGCTTTGTGAAGGAGCTTATTGTGGTTCTGAATTTTTTTTTAAACATAACTCAAAAAGTGTTGCTTGTTTGAAGGCTCTATAGAATTCTTGTATAAGTATATCTGACCCTTGGTATTTTGCTTGTTTGTTTATTTTCATTTTATTCTGTTTGAATGCTTTTTAAATTTTCTTGATTTGCTGAAAATAAAAATTAAAAAAAAAAAAAAAAAGAAAACATCATTTTTAGTGAGATGACCCAGACCCCATAAAAATAGGCATGTAATATAGTCACTTATAAGTGAATATTAGTCATAAAGTAGATGATAACCAAGCTATAATTCATAGACCAAAGAAGCCAAATAACAAATTGGGTCCAAGGGAAGATACAATCTTTCTCATAAGGGGAAATAAAATAGATATTTGATGTGGATGGAAAAAGGTAACTGGGTGATAGAGGTAAGATTAGGGAGGCAGAGCGAGGGACCACACGGGTAGGGAGAACGGGGAAGGGAGAACTGAAATTGGCGTGGTGGTGGGGGCAATCTCTAGAACATGCCAGAGACTTGGGATATGGAGAGACTCCATTGTGTCTATGGACGTGACTCTAGGTGAGATTCCTAGCAGAAGGAGATATGGATCCCGAAGTGACCACTTCCCGTAGACAGATTGCAGTCCCAGTGGAGGAATAAGAACACCCACAAAACCTTCGACTCAAAATGTGTTCTGCCTACAAGATATGCAAGGACAAAGATAGAAGAGAGACAATAGGAATAGCTAACCACTGACTTACCCAAATTGAGACCCATCCCGTGGTCAAGAACCAGTCCCTGAAACTATTAAAGATACGCTGTCATGCTTGCAGAGAAAAGCCTAGTGTAACTGTTCGCTGAGAGGCTCCACCCAGCAACCAATGAAAAGAGACGCAGGGACCCATAGCCAAACCTTATATGGAGCTCAAAGAATCTTATGGAAGAGTTGGGGTAAAGATTGCAGGATCCAGAGAAGAAAGGGACTCCACAGGAAGACCAACAGGGTCACGTAATCCTTGGGAGTTCCCAGAGACTGAAACCCCAGCTAAAGAGCCGGCACAGGCTGAACCTAGGCCCCTTGAACATATGTAGCAGATGTGCAGCTGATCTTTATTCGGGTCTCCCAACAACTGGAGCAGGGAGTGTCCCTGAATCTGTTATCTGCCAGCCTGTAGAACCTGTTCTCCTAATGAACTGCCTTGTCTGGTCACAATGGGAGAGGATGAACCTAGTCGTGTGGTGATGTGATGTTCCAGGTTGGAGGCAGGGGTGTTGGAGGAGAGTAGGGGATGAGCGATAGGGGTTATACCCGGAGAGAGCTCTTATTATCATAGGAGAAGAGGAGGGAGAAGTGGGTGTAGGATCTGAGTGAGAGGTTATTGGGAAAACAGAGTGGCAGGGTTGACATTGGGATGTACAGTGAATAAATATAAAAATTAAAAAAAACAAAAAAAAAACAAAACCTGAAGAGTAAAATGGGGTATGGTATAAGGCAGGGTGCACAATTACAATGTGTAAGTTACTCTCACAGGACTTAAATCTAATAATAGAAACATTACATCTTATTATTAGGAAAACTGACTATTGTAACAAAACAGCAGTCTGTTTTTATTTATCATGACGCATTTGTCCTATTGCGTTACATTGTAAATGATTCCTGAAATATTCTTAAGTTTTAATGCAATGTTTCCATTGTTTTTACATGAGGATGAGCCACTTGCCTTGCCCTTGAGAGATTATGAAATGAACAATAGTGGAGAATAGGACATAATGTAAGATCATTAAGATAGTGTCATATGCTACAATTTGTCAACTTTACATACATATCTATGCTATTTTATGTCTTTCACTTTTTAATTATTTTGAGTATTCTTTTTTAGAATTGTCATAGGAGGGTTCAGTGTAATCTGAGTATAACCTGCCTCCTGCTACCCTGAATTCCTCCAGGATGGCTCTCCTTCTAACTCCATGCCATTGTCTTTTCTTGACCCACTGAAGACTATTTGTGTTGTCTCCATGTGCATGTATGCGGAGCCATCCACTAACATTGAACTACCTACTGTCCCACCCCCAGTAACCATTAACTATCACTAAGTTCTTAGCTAAGGGTAGAACTTCATATCTTCCAGTCTGTGCTAGAATATTTCCTAACAGATTTTATTCAGATATTATTTTGATAATTGTGGCTATTGTGAATTTCTAAGGGGAAAACCATTCAAGTTCTATAAAATACCATCACAGCAGTCATCTCCAACCTCTGTCAATTACAGACTTTCTCTAACCTGTTTCATGATGGCCCTGTATCTTGGGAGATAGGGTATAATATAGATATTCATTACGATTAAGCACTACATCAGCAATTATTGTCTACACATTGACCGGTTATGAGTCTCTGAATTATCAGCTCCCTATTGGAAGAACGTTTCTGATGAAACCTAGGATGATCTTGCTATTTTAAGGCTGACATCACTACAGTCCATATGATTAAGGGATTTAATGAAGCTCAGAGAAACATAAAAGAACTTAGAGATCACTCCTAGATCTTAAATGTGAGGATATAAATTTCATTAACATTGTCGAGTCCTTTTAAGATATTTTTCGAAAGAAATTTAGGTATATGTTTTCATCTCAGATAAGCACATCAGCAATCAAATAAAACAGAAATAAAGTGAAACAATTTGTTTTTATTAGATAAATATGTAGGTGACCGATGGATAGATTATAGGTAGATAGGTAAATAGGTAGGTAGAGAAAGATGATAGACAGACAGATAAATAGATAGATAAATAGATAGATAGATAGATAGATAGATAGATAGATAGATAGATAGATAGATAATATCTGTGTATGAGTGAGCCTGTTTGCTAGAATGCTTGTTTAGCAAAAACAGAAGTCTAAATATGATTTCCAGTAAAAAAATATTTTTTAACACTTTGACCATGAATAGTATACAGTTGAATCTTCCAGAATTTAGAGAGTATATTGGCTAGAAATTAACTTTATGTAACTCAATTCCAAAATCACTGTTTAACATAAAAAATTATGAACACAAAATTCAGGCAAATGGAAAAGCCTTTGGGGAAGAACTCATCTTGGCATCAATTGCAATTCAGAGACACTGGACAGCACTATGTACAAGTCATGAGCCTTTTGGCAGTTGGAGTTTCACTAAAAAATTGGCTTAAGAAAATAATTCTAGTTATTTCCCATAAATCAAGTCATAAACCAACCAAAGCCTTCCATTATCCCATCGTCTTTTGAAAATCTACCTAACTCTACACTGATTTAGCGAATCACAGATTTTTAAATCTTAGAGCTTCCTTGGAAATACTTTACAACAGTATGTGGGCTGCCAGAATTAAACAGAACACCTGTTTTTGAGACATCCAGCCTCTTAAGACTTTAGACTAACATTTGAGAGATCGTCATGTATTTTGAATAAGCTCTAAGAGAGATGCCACTCAGCCAACCCATGATCTGGTATTGGTGACGTACCACAGCCGTGGAGGTCAGTGTCTGGGAGTGGGGGTTGAGCAGAGGGAGCACTGGAGCTAACTGAATGCTTTTCGGTTGTGTTGTCATATTGTAAGGATTATACGGTGACTAAATAGTTTGCCAAAATCCAGTGAGGAACCAAACAAAACAGCTGAGAGATCCTTGACTCATTCCCATTGATGGGAACAGAAAGTCTAGGGATTACCTAGACTTGGAGGAAAGAATAAGAATAAGGGTTAGGCCACTTCCCCGGACAAAAGTGAATCTTGGATGAACTCTGCATGCATGCACTTTCTGGTCACCAGCAAATGCTAAAGTCCTTACTGACTACTTCAAGTCTGTTTGCCACTATGATCGGGACATCTTTAACTTTGAAAGTGGTTGGAATGCTGAATTCACTAGAATTTTACTGTTAGAAGTATTTGGGGGTAGGTAATACATAATCTTGTTATGGATAACATAGGTAATACCTAATATGGAGTATCTATAGACAAGCCTTAAACTTTCAACCCTTTGTTCTGGCTGTAAAATGTCAGTTGGACCCATTTTGGTGCTTTTTATTACTGCATCAGAACCATGCTGTGAATTTGTTGCTGCCATAAATGCTTAATGTAAGAACTCATTGTGCAATAAAGTGTCAGAACACTGTTTTTAAACACGGTTTTAAAGCAACGCTTTACAGCTTACATTTTTTTCCCACTGCGTACTATAAAAAGTACAGATTTTCAATGTCACATTCATAAGGACTGCATAATCGTTCCTGGGAAAGCCAACTACAGTGAGAATTTAAACAGTTTCTCTTCAACCTTTTCATAAACCCTGCTTCTCCCTCCCTCACACACCGCTTGGGATGAACATGATATAGTGAATGCGAGGAGTGGGGTTCTTGTATACAATGTGCCGCTTAAACAGGAAATACAGCGTGGAGCAAGAGGGAGATTTAATTTTTCAATTTGTGATCTCAGATTATTTGGCATGTCAGAAAGTCATTTCACTTTATTACAAATTTTCCACCCATAGTCTTCTAAATCTTCTTTTTCAGGAGAAATATTACTTCTCTTTTAACTTTCCATCTTTTGTTTATTTCTTTCTAATTTTTTAAGATTTGGGATTTTATTTAGTTAACAAACATATCTTCTCAAGACTGTGTCAACATGTGAATGGCACATTTTTCATGATTCAGAGAAATACTTATTCTTATTTTACATACAACTTTGACAGTTTATGATTTCTTTTCCTGATTTCTTTTGAAATTTTTCCTATAATATATTCTGATGATGTTTATTTCCTCCTCAGCTCTTCCCAGATCTACCTTACCCACAGTATTTTCTGCCCCATCTTTTCTTCTTGCTTTTGAAAACAAAGGACACATTGAGATTTTTTTTTCCATCCTTATCTTTCTAATTATTTCCTTTACCCAATTACCTTGTGGCCAAAGCCTTCTGGTAGTCAAACTGAGACTCTAGTGGGCAGAATTTTCCACTACAAGTATCCATCACAAGCTTGTCATTACTAAACCACTAAGTATCTATAAGACAGACCCTGAGGTTCTGTTCCTATCTGTGATTGACAGAATGCTACTCTGGGTACAACATTGTTATCTCTATGTTTTAAGGCAAACATGGATGGAAGTAAGCAATTATTCTCATAATTAAACTTGCAGAATCTCTAAGACAGCCTCATACGCATCTATTAGCTAGAATATGAAAAACAGCCTTCCTCAGTATTGATTTTTGTCTTGCCTGAAAACTCTTATACACGAAGACCAAGGCTTGTGCCAGGGGTCTGTTTGCTCTGATCTTTATAGGCCAGGGTAAGCACACAGTAGGTGCTCAGTAAATTCTGTTGAATATGCAAATAGTTGAATATGAATGTATGAATTTAAATTTTGTCTTCGCTGTATTTCCTAAAATCTGCTCCAGTTTGGCTTAAGAGTCTCAAGTTCTCACATAAGAATTATCCTTGAAGCAATTAAAGGCAAATTGGTCTTCAGGTCAAACTTAAAAAATAATTCTTAAAATAGAGTAAAGGTTTGAATACATAGAACTGACTCAAATCCAGAATTCAGGAAGGTTTTATTTGATATGAATAATCGTCATTCCTGTAATGCAAAAGAACCATCTTTTTTTTTTTTTTTCTGCTTTAAGTCAAAACATAAAATCAAATTGTCATAAAATAGATAAGATTTTTATTCTGAATGGATTGAGCAACCAATTAACTTCTTTCACTGCTAAACTAACTAAAATAATTGACAAATGATAATACACTGGCCTTCCCAAGAGACAATGTCCTTTGAAGCTACTGCCAATAAGAAAACAACATGAACTTTTGAGCTACCCTGGGTAAACATGGAAATAAGATAGTGATTCATTCTCATCCAGAGAAAAGCATTTGATTTTTTAAAAGTCCAGCAAATGGTGCCAACAATAAATGCCAGAGATTAAAAGGAAAAGCAGACACACAGGAGAAGCCTTAAAAAAATGTTACTTTTATACTCCAATTTTTTTTCTTCCTTTGGCTACACATGGCTTGTATCTGTTTAATATGTATGAAGTTGGCAAAAATACGTGTTTTTTTCTTCTCACAACAAGTGACTACCTAAGCATTTGGAATCCACAGCATTTCTGCATGGCGTAAGGTATGACAGCTTCTCACTCATTTAATTTTACCAAATGTGGTCTAACTATACAGGTTGACAGTTTACTTAACCCTGTTCGTCTAGCCCCATTGAACACTGCCTGTAGGATTTTTTTTCACTATAATTGGTTACAAATGATGGTGCCAATGTAAAATGCATTCTGTTGACAATAAAAAGATGAGATTAAAATTACATTCTATATCATCAGCAGCTTTAGCCCATAGTTACTAGTTTTGGGGATTTTTTTTTCCCCACAAATTTAAATTTTGTTATAGGTTGACAATATGACATGAATCTTGATTTAGGAATCAACCCCAAATTCCATTTTTTTCTCCTTGCTAAGTTCTAGGCTATAATTTTATTTCATTTGAGGGAAGAGCTCAAATCCCTGAATTAGTTTTATTTGAAATATCTTTGAGTTGCTTAATTGTTCTACTCATAAAATCCTTGTAAGGGAATTCTTGTATGAAAAGCAAACTGTGAAAAGAATATTAGCATCTAGGGATGAAGTTTCCAAAACTTCTGTTCTGAAGCAAGATATCTGGGTGGGTAGAGGTCAATTAGTAATATGAGGACAGTTTGACTCCTGCTTTAAATGACCATTCCCTATTTAATTATAAAAAGAGCGCTATCACAGCTTGGGTAGCCATGCCATTTGAAGACTCAACAGCACAAGAAAAGAGAAAATGAGAAGAGTACATGGGTGAATTGGAGGAAGTCTCTCAGGGTAGAGCTCAAGTAAGAACTAGGGCATAATCAATATGTCACAACATTAGTTACAGTCAAGAGACCTCCTAACATCATTGTTGTAGAAATTTTTACTCCTGACCCGCTGTTTCTATCAATCCTTGATCATTCAGTTCCTGGATTAAAGACATACACAACCTTCATATTTATGTTAAGCCTTAATCAGCACTGGAGCTGGGCAGATATCTATCCTCTATGTTATTAGAATCTACATTCTTATCGTTCACCCTGAATTACTACTGACTTACTTCATCTGGGCTGCTCTTAACTCCAATTGGCCAGCCCTCTGTGCCATGTTTGTTTATGGCTCACCTAACACATGGCAGCTTCTTCATCCTCCCCTACCTTCTTTGTTCCCTCATGGTTCTCCTCTGACCCCAAGTCTGGGAACCCTAAACCCTGCCTATGTTTCTTCTGCCCAACTATTGGCTATCAGCATCTCTATTCTCAATAAGAAATAACTTGGGGACAAGGTCACATAGCTCTCTTGGGTCTACATAAAACTCTCTCATCTTGGGGGCCAGGCTTACCATTACAAGACCAACAAAAGACAAAACCTCAACATATCACCAAGCATGCTCTAGGAAGTCATGGCAGCTTATTTCATTGTATGCTATTAATTTTTTAAAAAGCAGAAAAAGCACCTCGTAAAAATTATTTGCTAGTTGAAATGTATCTAAACCCCATTGTTTTGACAGAGCTCTTGCACTAGCACCAACAGTTCAAACTATTATGGTGTCACCGTGCACACATCAAGACTGGGCTGTTAACCTTGCCTTCTGGGGCATCAGAAGTCTGGGAGATAAAAGCTCATGCCAGATGTAAGCAGTGTAAGTCAGTCTCTTCTGCTTTAACCTCTCTGAAGAAAGTGGCTTAAACAGTCCAAATTTGTTCTCTGCATCTCCTTTCCTGGGCCGTACATGCCTGTGAAATCAATCCCTTCTGCTCAGCTGACCAGAGATGTGCTTCCTGATTCTAGAACCACAGAGAGAAGATGGTTAGCACCACCTGTATGTTTATTAACATTACCCAAGACTGGGTTTGGATAGCATTTCAGATGATCCCAGAACATCTCTATGGAAGGCTTTTCTTAAATCTGTAAGGACTGCTTTCCTGTTTGTTTGTTTTGTTTTAAATAAAAGCTTCACTAAAGCCATAAGCATAGTCAAAAGAATATGTTTAATCTTCATAATTTGATCCTTTAAGGTTTCTGTGATTTCAAGGAAACCAAATACACATACTCGTCATTGGTATAAGTGAAATTATAGTTCATACATTCAAACTATCAGGGTTTTGTTATTTGTTTACGTTTTTTGTTTTGTTTTGTTTTGTTTTTTGGTTCTTGTTTTTTTCACTAATTTAACAGAAATTATGAAGCATGGGCCTTGATATGAATACCAAAGATATAACAGGGAGCAGAATAGACAAACCAGGAGAAAACATGACTAAACACAATTCATTGCAGAATAAGTGGACACAAGAAAAATAAAGTAATGACTAGGTGATACAGAGAAGGATTCCTATTGTAGGGAGTGTGGAGCAAGGGTCAGAAATCTCAATCAAATCTGAAGGAAGGTTATAACACTATCCAGGGGTTAAAATTCTCCTGAAAGATAAATAATAATAGATATGTACTTTCACCCACATTCGAAGGCCACATCTCTAAATATACAATATGCATTTCTTGGGACATAGATGCTCACTGTTACACCTCTTTAAGGAGGAAATACTTACACTTGGACTTATTTTTGTTATAGCTATACAGTAGTGAATGTTGAAAATGCTCTGATTTCCATCGACATAGGAGTACTTAAAGGAGTTATGATTCACTGCATCCGCTGAAAAATTACAGAGCACTTAAAAATGTAGAATATCTATATGTACTAACATGGAATATCACCAAATATGATTAATGCAAAAAGCATATCATCCTTAAATATCCACACATCCACACATGGATTTTATTCTTCTTAGACAAATAATCTGAACATACTCTAGTCTCCATATATTATATATATATATATATTATATATATATATATATGTATGTATGTATTAGGAAAAAAATGAATAAAAGTGATTATCTTGATAAGCAGGATTAAATTAGAGGAGCAAGGGATGGCTTTACACTTTTGGTACAATTTTTCAAATTTAACTCCACTGAAAATTAATGTAACAATTTTCTTTTCCTTCTTATATTAATTCTTATAGGTACTAGAACCAAAAATGTCACTGTCATGTAACTTTGGATTGAATTAATTGATTATGACTGGTTTGTCTACTTTTTAATAATTTTTTTAAGCAAAGCATTTTTTAGCAAAAACATATTTGGCGACTACACAATCACAAGATCATGTAACGGCTTCACAGCTGTCTATGCAAAGTATCTTGAGAACTTTGACGGCAGCACACACAAAGAAAATATCATTGGCAACGCAAAGCAGGACAACTGTGATTGGCTCTTTAAAGGCACTTGCCACAGAGCCACTGCATTATGAGTTCCATTACTAGGAACCATATTGTATGAGAGAATCAGTCTTTCCAGGCTATCCTCAGAGCCTAACATGCCGCTCGAAGTAAATAAAGACACAAATAATAAATAAATAAATAAATAAATAAATAAATAATAGATGAATATATAAAATGTCAAAATTAAAAGATTAGTCTCTTACAGATATGATCAATTTAAAAATATATATAATGAAATTAATATATCTTTTCTTTTGTCAATTACACTACTATTTACTAGTCTTATGAACTATAGCCATTGCTACCCAAACTCAATAGGGAAGTGCATACAGAATGGAAGTAGGGCAGTTAAGTCATATGTGCACAAGCAGAAACTTGCTATGAACCAGGTTGCTGGTACTTTTTAACTAATAATAAAAAGCAGAAATACTTGCCATGTTAATGAATTTATAATTCTTATACTATCATAATGAGAAACTTTAATTTTAAAGTATTTTAAAGATAAAACATATATTTGTTCTGGACTTCTTTTTTTTGATAAGTAAACACTGACTGAATCCTTGAAATTTTGTAAAAGTTGGCCACCATCTGCTTCACTACAAATCTGAAACTGTCAAGTTGAGCTTGTTTTTAACCTTGTTTTTATTAATAAATTCCCTGTATAAGGTTGAAAAGGTGCTTACTCTTTCATTAAATGTGAATTTCTTATCAGCCATGTGTGTCCTGGTAGCACTTCATGGTGAGCAAAATAACTAAAGTTGGTTTGGATTAAACATCATAGATTGCATAGCTGCATAGAGAACACAAACCAAATGAATGAACAGAACCGTTACGAAGAAATGTATAAACAATTTCTCTCAAGAATTCTGTCATATTGTTCTGTTAGTACTGCATGGTTTTATTCAGATTTGGTTGGGTTTCAGCCAATCAGCATTTCTCTGTTTGGAATTCCAATCAGCTACAATTCAGCCAGGATTATGACAGTTTCCAATCTAGTTTTATTGCTTAATATGCTAGTGTTTTAGTGCCTAGCCCCCAGATGTATCCACTCCAGCATCTCTCTAGAAGTCAATACACTGGGCAGGTGCTTCTGCTCTTAAGAGATGACCCATTACTGCAAGGCCAGAATCGAGTAGATGTGGCTGTCTCTTCTACCTGTAGTTGCTCTACTACTCTCCCCCCCCACCATTTCTTTGATAGGGACTCTGATTATGTGGGAAGACACAGCTATGTTTAGAACATGTATCTATGTGCATTTACACACATGTACATGCTGATATGGATGGTGGCCTATGTCCAAAAGAAAGAAATTCAGAGATGAGCCTCTCTCAAAAAAAAAAGAAAGAAAAAGAAAAGAAAAAAATGTTTAGCATGTATTGTACATGACTATCTTAGCAAACAAACAGCTCCAAAGTTCTGTCATGAGATGCTCCAGATTCAAGCCTTTAGTCTAA
Source organism: Mastomys natalensis (assembly GCA_021653895.1). Taxonomy (NCBI): domain Eukaryota; kingdom Metazoa; phylum Chordata; class Mammalia; order Rodentia; family Muridae; genus Mastomys; species Mastomys natalensis. The sequence continues at coordinate 371,253 of JAJTUV010001762.1, forward strand.
AGCACCAAGGTAAAACCCTTATATCAATCCAATTGATAGCTGAATTCCATTAAAATCTAAAGTGTTCCCTCTATAGTTAACAAGCAAAGCTACCGGTGACACTTATGAGACAGATGTGGGTACTATGTAGGCTTCCAACTGGAAGAAATATTAGTTAAAATGTTTTTCTAAGGGATATTAAAAGGATGAATAGAGAATGAAAAAGAGTACATTGAAAACCCTGAAGAAAGAATACAAAATAATAAAAGCCATAGACAAAGATGTAGCTCATGAAGTAGTGTTCTGCCTATCAAACACATTCATTGGATTGGATTCTTTCATACTACGTAGGACTAGATACAGTGTCAGATCCTTCTCATGTCTACTGGACAGAAGGTAGAAGCAAGACTGTCTTTGTCCCTGGCCTATGTAGTAAGTTGGAAGCGTGTGTGTGGGATGCTTAGCTTTGTGTTAAAATACTGCACCAAGAAGAAAAAGGATTGCTCTTGCTGTTGCTGCTTCTGACCAGTATTTATTCTCCTGCCTTTGTGCTGGTAGTGTCCTCTGATCAAGAGGACATTAACTAGAAAAAGTATCTCACCAGTTTTCTTACTAATCTTACTGACAAACCAAACTGATTAAGGCTTTTCTTGATTCCTCTACTGAGCAAGATTTACTGAGGGCAATTTCGTGTCCAAATCTACAATCAAACATCAAATAGAAACCTCAGATTGTGACAGGAGGCCTGTGATGATTTGAGTACCATGTTAGATTTGTTCATAATTAAAATATATATATTGCCCCTATGAAGCTTTCTATTATTCTGTAAGACAAATTATGTTCTAACATTACTTGTGCAACATAAAGTATTTTTCAATGTCTGAAGTCATGTCCAAGCCTCATAGAAAATTTCCTGTCCTGGTTGGACTTAAACTCTACAAGTGATCTGGATTTAAAACTCAATGAATTCACAAAAAGCAAAGAAGGAAACAGAAAGCTTCCACCTCTAGTATCATCATGAGTACACAATCTACACAGGCAAGTGCCACAAAGAGACATAAATTCAATTTTGCCCCTGCCATTTGTCATGTAGGAATACCAAAGAAAACTGAACATTCTTTTTTCTTAAAGCAGTATTTCTTGGTATTGACAAGGTCTTATTAATATTGGCTTAGAAAACATTTTAAGAAGTCATCTTTCCCTCCCCCACACTATAAAAGATTCTCTAGATACGTTATATAGAAATAAACTCATTGGCTATTCAATATCCTGTCAGGACTTGGATCTGGCATCTGTCAGGAAGAGGAGCTGATTGGCTGAGGTTCATTTCAATGCAATCAAAACCATAGCCTCTATAACTGAGAAGTATGCGAGATAAATGTGTTTTTCCATTTTGTTTAAAAGGAACTTATTATGTGGGCAGCTGCCTTTTGAATGATATTAATGCCAAAGTGAAGCTTTATATTACAAAGTAAAATGAGGCCAGCTTTTAATACTAGGCTGAAAAGTATTGTCATGCAGCAGGAGTCATAACCTTTGACTCCAGCAAGGAAACGGATTTATATAATAAAATGTAGAGAGACAGCTTTTAAAAAATGCTAACACATTCTTTCTTCCTTGTGAGGAAAATAAGAATATCTATATATATGCTCTAGGAGATGACCTGCAAGGGGGTCATTCCAGTAAATGCTTACACTCTCTGTAAAGTTGTGTGAAAAGGCCAAACCTTCTTGCAGAGGATGCATATTCCATCAAGAATCCTGGACCAGGACCCAACTCAATTATTTAGTGCAGTGGAGAAAGTCAGGCAAATGCACAAAGCAAAGCAGCAACATTGCACATTACAATATTCCGCAAGACAAGAGACACTGCACATTACATATTCCTCAAGACAAGAGACCTTCACATGTGTTCTTCAGGTTAGGATGGGGAGTGGCACAGGGGAATTATTCTGATATCTAAAGAGAATTCTAATATGGTTTTAATATATACAGAGGTTAACAAAACTCAGCAGGAGAGTCAGAGGGGAGAAGGCTCTGAGTTCAGTGTGTCGGGCTTAGCTGCACAGTGATCTATTGTTCTATCAAAATGTCATGTCTGACTACTGCATTGTAGATGGAGTGTCAGGCAGATTTGGTGAAGACACACCTAAGATAACATGCCAAGCCTGTAGCTACCACTATAATGCAGGAGGTATTTATACAGTGCAGTCCAAAACAGAAACTTGTAGGTGTTTCTTTGTCTGTAATAGCCATCGTGCTGTTTAATAGCTGTGTACTGACATTGTAGAAATGGTCTAAATGTAGAGAAAATCATCTGAGAATGATAGAGAAGTGGGGAAGTGTTTTACAATTATAAACCCGAATATATACCGGCAAATACAGATTTTCAAAAAACATTCAGGTCAGTTTTTGTCTTCTCTTAAATATACAATGTAGTTCTTACATACACAGTATCGAGAACAACTGAGTGAGAAGAAAAATGTACAATAAATCAGAGATGCTTGCACTTTCGTTGCTTATCAAAGAATGCTAAAGACCAGCACCTTTGAGACTGTATAGTAGGAAATGTTTTCCCCTGATTTTGGACTGGGTTTCCCTAAGACTTGCAGCAACTGATGCCAAGATCTCCCTTTGCTGTTTGCTCCATACACAAGCCACGGAAGAAGGGGGTGTCAACGACGGAGTCTCGCCCCTTCAGGGATGCGCTATAATGCTTTATGCATAAAGCCTCCATTATAAAACATGCTGGCTAAGTTGCCAGGATCAGCACTGTTGCTTTGATGACATCCCAGCAACTCATGACTTATTTGCCTTTATAGCTCTGTGCTTCTCAGATTCCTCAGTGTTTCACCCCTCAATGATGACTTCACTAAACTACTATTTGGATCACTCACACGCATACCACGATCCTGTGCCAAAGCCTTCCTAGTGACCAGTGATTTAATAGTCTACACTTCAGAGTATATGTGGCGCAATGAGGCCCGTAAGATCTTTTCTTGCCAAATGCGTATTTTCTTAGTGCTGTTGAGAATCTTGGAAGAAAGAAATGTATATAAAAATAGAGAAACTGACTACTGAGCCCATTTATGACATATGGTCTATTATATCATTATGCTATATCTTGGCTTTGGCTGAAATTTCTGTCCTCACAAACTAGCCAATATTCCTAAAAAAGATATACTTATTAAATGAGAGAATGAATGAAAAACACTAGTGCCTAACAATTATCAATTTACCAAATGTCTATATCAAAGGTTCTAAACCTCTGGGTTGTATTTGGTTCATATCAGATATTCTACATGTATTTACATTACAATTCATAACAGTAGAAAAGCTACGGTTTTGAAGTAAGCACAAAATAATTATGTGGTTGGCAGGGTCACTGCAACATGAGGAGCTGTACTAAAGAATCAAGGACCATGTCACATCACTGGGAAGGTTGAGAATCACTGCTCTATTGCTATTTGTTTCTCTTTCATCTGGGTGTCCTGACATGATGTGGCAGGCACACAAAATTGGAGGTAGGTGTGTTTGCATGTGTGCTTTCATGTAGTTCGCATGTGTGTGACATTAATTTGTGTATTCGCTGGGGAGATGTAGTTTTCTACCACTCTGAAATGATGGAACTGCTAAGTTCAGTGAGACATTCATGAACTTGAACATGAACATTGGCTCTGGCTCAGAGTCTCTATCAGTGTGAATTTCTTATATTTTCATCTCCCATGTCTATCTCTGCAAAGCATGGAAAGTGCATGCCTATATTCAGACCATCAAAGGCAGTTCTTTGATTTAGAAAGCAACCTGAGACCTTTGAAAGCAGAGAGTCTGATATACAGAGTTTGACTTTCCTTTTTAAAAAAAAGATAAAAAAAACAATCTTGGAATTAGCTTTTTCTCATTCCCCAAGCTTTTCATGTTCTCATTCCCACAATAATCTTAGTAGAAATATTTATTTTTATGATTGAGGAATCCAAGTAATATAAAACAAATTATATTTAAGTATTCAAATTTAAGTAATAATTTATAAGTCCAAATGATAAAAAAAAGACAATATGTGAATTTAACTAAGCCAGCAGACTGAGCTATTGCCTAAAAAAATAAATAAATAAATAAATAAATAAAGTAAATCAAGAAAAGAATTCCATTTAGAGTTTTTGAAATAAAACAAAAGAAAATAAGAGCAATTTTTTTAAAAAAATGGTGAAAGAGCTTCATACTGAAAATTACATAACACCACCGAAAGAAAGTGGGCCTCTAGGAAGAGCAGCAGGGAGTCTTACCACTGAGCCATCTCTCAAGCTCCTCCCCCATGATACTGTTCACTAAATAGAAACAATAATCCCAAATCACTATGGAAATATAAAGTCCACAAATATCAAACACAATCTTGAGATTTAAAAAAGCTGAATTATCAGGTAAACTGATTTAAAACACATTACAATGGTAAAGACAGTACAACCATTAAAAATGGGTCAAGAATTTGAATATATATTTCTCAACAGAAGACATAGAAACCACCAATACACATATAAATAAATATTCCACTTCTATTTTTACCAAAGAAGTCTATATTAAAACCACTGTGAGATACTATTTTGTATGTGGTGCTATCTATTAGCAGTAAATTATAGATAACTGCAGGCTAGGACCTGTCAGAAAGAGCACTAACAAAAAGTTGGTACCGTTTTCCTTGCATTGTATAGCTAAATGAGAAGCAGTGGGTATTTCAGCAATCCCAGTACTGAGAGCTTACCAAAAGGAGTAGACACTGGTATTCCACTGATAGCTTCGCTCTCATGTTCTGGTCACGTTTACACAATAAGCAATATAGAAGTGACCTAATGGCTCAAGAATGAATGGCTCAACTATGCAGCAGCTACAAAAAAGGACAAGTTCTAGCATTTAAAGCAACACATATGAAGACATAGAGAACTGTGCTAAGCAATATAAACCACACACAAAGAGACAAATATTCTGCCGGAACTCATTTATACATGGACTTGCAAATAGTCAAACTCATAGGAGTGGCGAGTAGAATGGAAGCTTTCAGATATTAGAAGGGAGATTTGAAAGAGAAAAGTGGAGACATTAGTCAACGATTAAAAAGTTACAAATAAGAGAAGGGATAATTTCATATATTTTATTGTACATTTGGATGACTACTGTTAATAACCCATCGTACACTTACAAAAGTAACTAAAGCTAGAACTTAATGTTCTCTGCACAAATAAGTGATTTGTATGTGTGTGTGTGTGTGTATTTGTGTGTGTGTGTGTGTGTGTTGCATATGTGTGTGTGTTTTATTTGTCTATCTGAAACAGAATCTAGGGTGGAGAGATTGGTCAGTAGATAAAGCAATTGCTGAGCAAGCCTGGGTTCAAATCCCTAAGAGCCTCGTGAAGTCAGAGTAGGCCTCAATCGTTTCTCATCCTAGTGTGCTGTGATCACAGTGCTATTAGGGGAGATGCAAGTAGAGACAGGATAGTCTTGAAATCTCTGGGAACAGATGACTTAAAATTTGCAATGGTATACAAGCAACTGTGCCCCAAACAAGGTGGAAAGATAGTGCTGACACCTAAGATAATTCCCATCTCTACAGCATAGGTACACAGGCACACCTTCAGTCACACCCATTAGGTCCCACTTGGATGCATGCATGCATGTGCATGTACAAACAGAGAGAGAGACAGAGAGACAGAGGAAGAGAGAGAGTGTAGGGGTAAAAAGAGAGATTACAAATAAATAAATAGAATAAAGAAAGATTATTTTAATAAGGAAAGTCTATTTTCCTTTTTAATTCTGTGCTTAGTCAATGGGCACCTCATCTATAAAACAAATCACTAAGTGAGTTATTCTTAGAGAATAGCCTCTGATTATCATGTTATTTTGACACGTGACCTTCTGTATTTTACTAATATACATGTATTCATGTGGACGTAAAAATAATTAAAGAAAAGGCTGTATCTATAAGAATATATTTCATTGTGAAACTCATGGTTCATGTGGATATAGCTCTCTCCCCACTTGTATATTGAGATTAAAAATTAAGTTTCTGGAAATATCAAATTTCCCAAGTTACTCATATCTTTCTATAGGGTTGATGAGTTTTTATGCCCTTAATACCCATTCCCTCTGCCAAAGTACATTTCAGCAGGCCTGGATGTCAGGTCCATAGTCCCTATGTTTAATGAATTATCCAGGGTTGGATCTCAGTTGTCTTCTTAAAATGACATCAATACAACCATTGTCACACTTATAAAAAGTCTTAATATGGAAGTCTTATTTAAGGATAATGAAAAGGAAACAGAATTTCATTCTAACAGCACAAATTATTGGAAATTATTATATCCAGAGTATGTAGTTTAGGTAGGTTGTAGGTTTTCTTTCTTTTTTTTTTTTTTTTTTTGTTTGTTTTGTTTTGTTTTTTTGGTTTTGTTTTTCGAGACAGAGTTTCTATGTATAGCCCTGGCTGTCCTGGAACACACTCTATAGACCAGGCTGGCCTTGAACTCAGAAATCTGCCTGCCTCTGCCTCCCAAGTGCTGGGATTAAAGGCGTGTGCCACCATCGCCCGGCTATGTAGGTTTTCTAGACACTGCTTTTCCCCAGACTCCCTCTCCAAAACTACAATGCCTTTGCTGCACTTGTATCACCCTAGCCAGTCTCAACCAGTCCTGGCAACTGCTCTGCTTGAATCCTTAACATATCTTCAAAAAAAAAGAGTGTGTTCGCTCCCAGGAATTCTGGTATAAGCTCAGAAAGCAGCTTTCCACAATCTATAGATCTAGTTCACAATTCCTCCTTGCCAGTTTTTCACTTGCTCTAATGAGGCAGCCACAGATCCCAGATACTGACAATGGCCAGCTTTCTCATGTGCCTCTCTCTTAGAGAGGAACAAAGGGCAGGCCATGGCACATTTATGTAAACAAAGTTAAAGGAGCAAGATAGGGCAGCAACATGAGCCACTTCATCTAGTTCTAACAGCTGTATGGATGCACCTGTGTGAACTGGTGAACTGGTGTTTTGGCCTAGTCATAGATCAGAGACCTAACATAACAACCAAATCACTTTGTTTCCAAAGCCAAGAAAGAAAGAAGAATGAAGGAGAGAGAGAGAGAGAGAGAGAGAGAGAGAGAGAGAGAGAGAGAGAGAGAGAGAAAGAGAGAGAGAGGAGAGAAAGAAAGGAAGGAAGAAAGGAAGGGAGGGAGGGAGGAGGGAGGGAGAGAAGAAGGGAATATGGCTATGATATTTCAACCAGATAATTTATAAGTAAAAGGACATAAGTATAGGAAGATCCCATTACACTATTGTGTTTTGTTGTGGTTATCATTATTTTGTTTTGTGTGTGTGTTTTCCCTTTTCCAGAGAAGTTGCTTTCTCTCACTGTTTCGGTGACTTGAATCTCATCTGGCCATTGACTCTGAAAACTTGTTTCTGAGTAGATAAATCTTCATTTCTACTTGGACAACAACTGGCAAGACTTTTTCAGCTAATCTGGATCCTGGGTTCTGGCCTTTTCTGCTTTCCTGTTAAGTCAAAGATTACTGATAACATTTTAAAGGCACTGAAAGCCCTATTTTATTAAAAAGAGAAGTACACTGTGTTTTTATAACATGGGTCTTGAAAACTTAGAATGAATGGTATTTGATTTTCTGAAACACTAAGAAAAAAATCAAATACTGACTTTTAACTAAAGCTTGTTTTGTGGAAAGTTGAATGGTGTGGCATTCCATGTTATAGTAATAGCACAATCCTACCATTTGTACAGAGACTGAGGAATTCTAGGGTATGGATGTTCTTGTTGACTTCTGTTGTTGTTAGACTCAGAGTAAGTGTTGTCCAAAGGTCCATGAACTGGACAATTAGTCTCCAGCCTGTGGGACAACTGGGCATTGGTGAGATCTAGAGGAGGTGGGATTCAACATTAGGGCCTTAGGTCACTGGGAATATACCAACAAATCTGATGTGGCCTTTACATTACTAAGTCAGTAATAAAGTCAAGAGAGCATAAATGCCTGAGATGCACGTAGGGCAGTCCACAACCAAATGTAGCTACTGTTTCAGGATATTTGGCACATTTTTCCTCTTTGGACAAAGTAGAAACAATATGTAGGGCGTATTTTACTCTCTTCCCCACAGTAGCCTCTGGTTTGACACTTACCTAACCAAAAGAATGGCAACTTTCACCTAACAACCCCTCTTCTTGCCAATTACACCAGAAAGAAAGAAATCATCCTTCTATGTGATTTCAGGCTTAGCAGTATGTCTATAAGAGAACTCTCTTTCCCTGCTAAGTGGAGCACAGTGCTTTGATGGTATGCAATTGTTTATTTCTTAATATTTGTTGGTGTGAAATTACTCAAGAATGAAAGAGCTAAAGGAAGGACTGAAGGAGCTGAAAGGAATTGCAACTGCATGGGAAGAACAATATCAACTAAATGGACCACCCAGAGCTCCCAGGGACTAAACCACCAACCAAAGGGTATACATGGAGGCATCCTGTGGGGCTGTTAGCTCGCGTGTATGGGTGAGTGTGGGTCCTGTTGGGCAGAGTTGTGAATCCCATGGCTCTGGGAAGCAGAGGTGCTGGAATTTGACTGAGTGCACTCAACCAGGTGCAGGGCAGATGCTGTGGGGCTCCTCCTGGGCATGGGGAGACCTCAATCTGAGGTCCCATGGGGGCAGGGCTTCTGAAGAGGGTCTCCAGGCCTACAACTGACCTGGAGGCCAGTGGTCTCCTCCTTCTTGGGCCCCCAGATGCCTCTGATAGCCATGTAAGAACAGAGACTGGGGGTGTACAGGCTGGCCCACAGCCAAGAGGAATGAGGGAGAGGGAAGCCCCGACAGCGTCCTGTGTTTAGAGACTCTTTGTTACCAGGACTTGCTTGGCTGTGTAGGCTAGCTTGCTTGAATTGGAGGCCTCTGTGGCAGGAACATAGAGAAGTCTTCTGGCGGGTGATTAAACAGCAACTCAGTAGTCAAAGGCCTTCTCCACAGTTCCCCACAGTGGGCCCCAATGACATGAGGAAGTCCATGGTTTTAAAGGGTTTATTGTCATGGTGGAAAGTAGATGAATCTGGCTGCAGCACCCCCTCTCATGGCATACCTGAGTTAAATATGGAGGGAGGAGGGTCTGTGAAAGAATGGTTAAATGGCTATGCCCTCTGGTTTCAGGTATCTCATTAATATGGAAATCTCTTGAGGCTGAGGCCTATAGTCATACCCTCCACCTGTGGAGGGGCTAGTAGGGTGTTGCCCTACATGACTGAAAGGTGCTGATCAATGGAAGTCTTTGGTTTCGTGTCAGGAGCCTGGGGTCTGGAAGAGTTGGGAAATATATGACATTCTTCTCAGGGTCTCTGGCCATTTCTAGCCAGTGCTCTACCAGAAACCAAGCTATCCTTTTCATGGTCCCACAGGATAAATGGCTCCAGATACATATGTAGCAGAGGATGGCCTTATCTGGCATCAATGGGAGGAGAGGCCATTGGCACTATGAAGGTTTAATGCCCCAGCATAAGGGGATGCTAGAGGTGAGGCAGGAGTAGGTGAGTGGGTGTAGAAACACTGTCATAGAGACTAAAGGGAGGGGAAAGAGGATGGATGTGATGGATGGGGTTGTGGAGGGGTAGTTGGGAAGGGGAATATCATTTGAAATGTAAACAAATAAAATAATTAATAAAAATTTTTTAAAAATCTCTGAGTTAGAAAAAGAAGGCATTCAAATTCCACATTTGAAAGTAATGTTAACCAGGGATATTTCAAAAGATATCTTTATGTACTTTGTAAAGAATCCACTAACATAAAATTTTGCTGTAAGCATTTGTTATCAGATAAACACTTGTGTTTTATTTTTATATCCCATAATTCTCTTTGAGAAGAAACTGTTTCTATTCTGCAAAGACAGTACTCATGTGTGCTCATTGAGTAAATGAAGGAATGTTCCCCATTTTGGATGTTTGCTACAGTGTAAGGGTCAAATGTTCGAGATGTAAAAGTTTTTATGTAAAGTAGTAGAACTGAAAAGGCATAAAAAACACATCAACAGAAGTAAAGTGTGCTGAAAGAAATATTTTCTTTAACAGGGTATGCCTGTTCATCCCTCTGCTGAGTGACATTGAGATACTAGAGAATGACTAAGTCCAGTTAATGAACTGAATGACTAAAATTACCATCCATTTCCACCAAAATTGCCTTCTTCCCAGGTTTACAAGTAACCGACTAAAATTTCTAACACATTTTTAAAAAATATTACATCAATTTATCTGAAAATATTTCTGAATATTTCTCAGTACCTATGCATTCTTTGAGGAACTAAATAGCATGGAATAGTTTATTGATGAGTTGGCTTCAATATTTCCAATGTTACATGTGTATAGCAATTAGTATCATGTTATATCAGTATTACAGAGATTAGGTAATCGATTCCAGCCCAGTTGGAATACTCTGTGCTCCTTACTAATGCCAACATGACAACAGACTATTTGTTTAGGATGGTTTGTCCCTTGATTAATTCATGTTACATAAACTGAGGTTTATATTTCAAAATGTAATATCTGTTTGGTTTCCATACTTTCTGCCAATACCTTATATGTTTTTTTATTCTAATTGCCTATTTTTCTACTGATAATTAGTTTAATTATAACTTGTTAATATTCACAGTTTTGTGAAACATTTCCACTTCCATTTTGGCATGTGTCAATCAGCAGTAAAATAGATAACTGTATATGTTAAGCGACTTAATCGTGGTCTCTTCATTTCTTTCCCTATGGGAAAAGACCAGTCATTTAACTTCATGAACAAGACAGCCTGACAATAAAAAAATGGATTTCTACAAGTTAGAAAATGTGTAATAGGTTCACCTATCATATCATTTCTCATTATTCTAATGGAACCTATTATGATAGTGTTAGATAATTATAACAAACTAGGGCACGGAGCAGTACTTCATTTGCTGTGAGACAATGTGTATATTCTAAAGTAATAATCCACAAAACAATCAGAGAAACCATCAGTATATGGTAATCCTTGAAAGCCAGTTTATCTTGAGATGAGATGCCCCTTCAACATAAGGTTATTGAAGTTAGATGAAATTAGAGTAGTCAAACCATCACGTAGAAACCACAGTTTACCCTCTGGCAAGGATGAATGTCACACAAATTCGTCAGGAGAATGATGACAGTTTAGTTGATGTTTATAATGAGGGCATTTTGCATGGAGGAATAAAAGTCTGATTAGAAAGTTTCTGTTACAAAGTCTAAGAGTTGAGTATCTTTATTCAAGGGGAAGGCATCAAGTGCTCACTAGCACATTTAATAAGAAATGAGGAATCTGTCCACTAGAATACTGAGGATTCTTCTCACCTTCATTCATATACTTGGTGCTATGTACAAAAAAATAAAGTATGGCATATTCCTTCTAGTGGAAGGAATGAACTAGGAAACTTTATGGAAGTTAAGATCATTCAAAACTGTCCCAGCATTCTCATTTTGTTACTGACCATCAACCAATATCTCAATATAGTCATCAAAATTTACAACATCCAAACCTTTCATCTTTCCTTATACCTCAGATTTTTTGACATATAGAAGTTGTGATGCTTCCTGCTGTGAGTTACACCTCAACTTTAACTATTAGAAATATCTTGGTTGATATTTTCTAGTTCCATCCATTTACATAAGAATTTATCGAATTCATCCTGAGTGAAGTAACCCAATCACAAAAGAACATACATGGTATTCACTCACTGATTATTGGATTTTAGCCCAGAAGCTTGAAATACCCAAGATTCAACTCACAGACCACATAAAGCTCATGAAGAATGACAACCAAGTGGTGTGTGGGGGGGGCTTCAGTCCTTCTTAGAAGGAGTAACAAAATACTCAAGGGAGCAAATATGGATACAAAGTGCAGGACAGAAACTGAAGGAGGGCCGTCTGCAGACCATTCCACCTGGGTCTGCAGACCATTCCATCCCATGTGCAATCACCAAAGGCAGACGTTGATGTGCATGCCAGGAAGTGCATGCTGACAGGAGCCTGATAGAGCTGTCTCCTTAGAGGTCTGCAAGAGTCTGACATATTCAGAGGCAGATGCTCACAGCTAACCATCAGTCTGATCATGGGGTTCCCAATAGAGGAGTTAGAATGAAGACTGAAGGAGTTGAAAGGATTCGTGATACCATGAGGAAAACAACAATACCAACCAACCAGAGCCCCAGGGTCTAAATCACCAGCCTGGGAGCACTTAGGGAGGGACCCATGGCTCCAGCTATATATGCAAGGAGCTATATATAAGTGGGAGAAGAGATTCTTGGTCCCATGAAGGCTGGACATCACGGGGGGTGGTATTCGAAGGTGGGGAGGTGAGGTTCTGGGGAGGGTCGGTGTGGGTACACCATCATAGTGGCAGGAGGAGGGGGGAAGGGATAGGGAGTTCCTGGGAAGGAGGAGGGGAAATGGGGTAAGGGAGAACATCTGATATGTAAATAAAATTCCCAATAAAAAAAAAAAAGAAACATCTTGTTGATATCTGAATTTGCACAGTAAGTCCCACGTGGTGTGCCCATTTTCCTCCTATGGTCTACCAGCACCACACTAAATTCCAAATACTTGCTCTTAGTTCCCTCTGAAGTCTTTCTCAACCTCTCTTTTTGATAAGCTTTTAGTACTATTCAGAGAGATTCACAAAATATTGTATCTAGTGCAAAGCTGCCTTCCTAACACAAACTGTAGTTTTCCTTTCAAAGATTCATTATTGTACCACAAAATCAACTTCATAATATCTATCCTTACAGTAATACACCCTTGAAACATGCTTGATGTGGCATTATGTGTTGTTCTTGTTGTTTTTCCAAGAATATTAGGGAAGGAAAGAAAAACACAAGGCTCGTTCTCTACAACGATAATTCTCTTGCACAATTTCAGTTATAACACTCTTATCCTTGCATATTGTATCTTACCTTTTAATTTATTTAACAGTACAATGGATAGTTGTGGTCTCATCTCTATTGTACTTTCCCTCATATAATATATATATATAAATATATATATATAATATATATTAGAACCTTAATTCAACATCTGAATCCAAATTGCCAATTATATTGCCTGATGAGCAAGACCCATACTCTACTGTAAGTTCACTTTTCTTCATTTAGACTTAAAATTTTTGTACTTTTTTGGCCTCCATTCTGAGATAATCCACTCGCATATATTCTTTCTGAATACATTCTTTGTTTTAATTGTCATATCTTTGACTTTGAACCCCAGAACTGAGACTAAATCTTATGAGCATGTTTTTGCTAAATATTTATTAAATCCAATAAACTGAATGGAAATCCTTTCATAGATTTACAATAATAAAAAAAATGTTAAACATTTACTGCTCTAGATTTTCCATCTGCTCCTATACAGCAGAAATGTTTTTGTTCCCTCCTTTCTGCCTCAACCGTTAATATTTTCTTCTGCTGAAAAGGCACCAAACTGAAAAGGAATTTCAAAGATACATGGGGACATCTGCTCTCAGAAGCCACTTAAAAATAAGGATACCACAGAATAGGAAAAACAGCTGTGCAGTGTTCAAGAGATTGCTTGTAGAGCCGCAGGAAAGATCTAAAGGCATACAAACACACAGTTTCCCCCTAAATGAGAAATGAATGCTTGTAGGAGCTACCAGGGCACCCAGTTGGATACCAGAGTGCAGCTTTATCCTCCCTTGACTTTACTATTCATTGTTACTTCTGGAAAAACAGAGGTACCATCTTACCCACCTCTTTGTGTTCCTGTACAAGACAGGATGTGCACCTATAACTTTATTATCAAATGATCCAAATAATCTCACAATATGTGTATAGATCTGAGACCTGTCCCTATTATTTTAAGAAAAAATTATAAATCAGTTTTGAAATATTGATCTCTGTAGTTTGGTACACAACTGGAATTATTTACTTTAAATATACTTTAAATTTTACTAATTTTATTAAGTATTTATAAATTAAGATTGAAACTAGGCCATCTGTATGGTAATCAACATATCATCCATGTAAGGACAACCACTACTATGACTTGGCCTCCCTTGGTCCTCTTTAGAATACAATGAATAGCTATGTTTATATATAAGAGAATACAAGAACAATGTAATTTGTGAATCTCCATATATATATATATATATATATATATATATATATATATATATATATATATGAAGGTTATTATTTAAACCACCAAATTTGTTGCTGTAAAATCTCCTACCCAAATGAGATCAGTAAAGGAAAACACAACTCAATAATTATGGTATAAATAGCATGCCTAGATTGGGTAGATTTACCACTACACTACTCTAATCCCCTATAACTTGCAGTTTTTTTTTTTTTTTATGGAAATTTTTTATTGGAAATTTTTTTTTACAATTCAGATGTTCTCTCCTTACCCCATTTCCCCCCTCCCTCCCAGGAACTCACTATCCCTTCCCCCCTCCTCTCCTGCATCCACATGTTACCCCCTTCCACCCTCCCCTGTCTCCCTCCCACCTCTATATCCCCCCCCCTTTAACCCGGTTGTGGGTCCTTTCAGCTCCGACTCCTCATTGTCGGCTTCCTTCTACGCCACTCCTTCTGCTTCGACATCTCTGCTTTACCTCTCTTCCTTCCTCTACTTTTATATCGAATTCCTTACTCTCTCCTCCCCTAAGACTTTTTCTCGCCCCTTCTACTGTCATCTCTGGCTCTAGCCTTTATTTTACAGTTTAATTGGACAGAAGATTTAAGACATACTGTTCAGATTCAATCATCTCTGCACCTCAGGAAAGTGAAACTAGATCAAAAACAGGCTGGGGTTATCCACAACATATAAATACATACATAATATGTAGTATGTTTGTGTTTATGAATTTATATTATATGTTATATTATATATAAAGGATGTATATATATATATTAAAACAGATACTATATGTTTTACATATATCTATGTGTATATACAAACATATATATATATATATATATATATATATATATATATATATATATATGCAATATTGATTGCTAACAGTTAAAAAGCAGTATATCAGCTTACAATTATAGAGTGAGGTCCTTGAGATTCACTGTCTCAAAGTCTGTTGAATCTGCTTGCCACCATTTGGCATGATATTCACAAAATGGGCAACAGCCTGCATGTAGTTTTCTTACCCACTTTTTGGAGTTGTAAAGTAAACTTCTAGTAAGGTCTGCTCAGAACATTCATCTTTAGGCATCTGTAGACATTGCTTGTCAGGCACAGATTAAGCTACCACTTATACACACAAGAGAATTTAAAGGAAGAAGCATGCCTGCTCCCAGTTTTCCAGAATAAGAGATGAAGATTTAGAATTGAAAGACACAACCCATCTAAGCCCCTCTCCAGAACTTATAAATAAAATAATAAAATCCTAAAGCAAAGAATATTTATCCATAGAAGATATCTCTCTAAGTCTTCCAGTGGTCTCATATTGAAAGATTTAGGCTCCTACCCTGTTACAGAGCTTCTATACATACAGAAATCTTAACTATATTTTCCTAAGTTTAATTCAAAGTTTAGGGTGCTACTGTTTTTTTTTTTTTTTTGGTATTTAGAAAGATTTTATCCTGGAGAAGAAATGAATGAAAAAATGGAGGAGCCAACTGTTAGTATAAATAAAAACAAATGTCACAAGAAGGTATCATTTATCTTTTTGAGCTTAAAGTGCTAAACTGTAGTCAATGGTAACATATAAAGGTCCATCAGATATTAGTACTCCCTTAGTCTGAAAATGCTTTAATATTAAGTATTGTCTAGAGTTAATAGAACTTTGTTGTAGGAAGAGAATGCTGATCTTAAAAACAGTTCATTTAGAACAAGATGTTGAGAAACTCCTAGAATTAAATTTGTAGAGATTGCTAGTTCTTCTCTTCCTCTTCCAGAGTTGAAAGTGCTAACAGTGAATAAATTCATGTAACTAGTAACATTTACACCAGGGATAAAAAGACCAACCATTCCTTTTGGAATGATGTGCTCCAAGTACTTTTCAGGCAGCGGAAGATCTGGAGAATGCATTTCTGTCTCATGGTCCTTCATGCCTACTCCACAGGATGGACTGGACTCTGTGCACACCTGGTCAGTGGTTTAGTTAAAATGGAAAAGGAGCTAAGAAAGTCAGTCTTATCCTATGGAGACCCTACCCATTTGTCAAGAGAGATGAAGAGACAGATATTTATCTTCATTGAGCATAAAAGTCATGATGAATGTTGAACAAAAGATGCTTTTGATTAGTTTGTTTTCTCATTCCAGTACTTGACTGGTTGTGTCATGGTGTGCCATACTCTATTATACTATGACTTTTTGGCTATATATTTTTCTTCTTCAGGAACTTATTTAACATGAAACAAATTTTAGACAATGGCTAATCTACATCCTTTGTGATCCTCTGTACTTATAACTCCAGCCAAGTTCATTGTTAAGACACAATCTTGGGGTGAAGAGAAAGAAAACTTGAGAATTCTCCAAGAACAAAGAAACGTTTTGATATTTTCATATTTGCAGTGTTTGTACTTCAACCCTCACAGACACTGAAACAGGTCTCCAGGGACCTTACAGCTATATGCTCATAATGACTACATATGCTTCACTTCGTCTCAGACCCTAAAGAAAAATGTCTTTCTGACACAGGTTGGCACCAAGGGATAATACAGCTATTTCCCTATGGCTTCCTGAAGGGTCAGTATTCTCCTGAAAACACTCATTCTTAGAGGTGAAAAATAAATCTTTTCATATAAAAATTTTTTGAGCTATTTAGAAGGAAAACTCAGGGAAATTTTCAGCTATTATTACCATTATTATCTCTCACTCATTTAAGATGATCTGACACATTATATTTCCTTTAGGCCCATGGAACCTCTATTCTGAATTATGGTTTATAAAAAATTCACATGTAATAGAAAGTTCTATGCCTGAAAATTATGTGAACCCCATTTTTTATAGAAAATCTTTCCCATATGATCATTTAAATGTATCTATTTTATCTTGGATGTTTACATTTTCATCAGTGAAGTTTATCTGTGACAAACCAAGATGTAGAAAAACAGGTTAGTGGAAAAGAACTAAGAATCTGTTTCTATAAACCTATCTTGCATTTGAAGATTTCTTTCAGAGGCATTAATTTTTCCCTATTTTCTTTACAAGTCTGAAATTGGTCATTTTGAAAAAAAAAAAAAAAGGTATGAATCTTTTCAAGAGGTGCCGTTTAAACTCTGAGAGCATCAAATTCAAAAATGAGGAATCCTTACAAGGAGTCCATAATGCCTCAGTTTCAATTCATTGTGAAGGCTAACGTGAATTGTGTGTGATTCTTCCAAAGTGGTACTTATTAGTATATTGGAAAGGAATAGGAATTGTAAAGTGAGTGAGTATCTTTTCAGCATGTAAGTCACTTCCTGGGAATTAGATGCTTAGGAACACCTGCCTATCACAATGTTGTTTCTTACCTCTGTACCACACAAACTAGAACATGGCTGACATCTGTGGCTCAAGAGAAAGTCCTTCAGTAGCATACCACCTACAGCTGCAGGGTTCTTCATGTGATTTCAACATGCATGGACAGCCAGCTTCACCACTTTTAGAACATAGATGCTGGTGCATCTAAGATTTGTAATAATTAGTGGTAATGAACTTGCATCTCAAATACCTTGCTAGAATAAGCTATTCTTGGAAAAGTAAGATTTGTTCTCTAGTGATCTACAATTTGTAGATTTCAGAACACATGAAGGCATATGAAATATGCAGTCCAGATGTCAACTGTCCCATACACTATGTCCAATGCTACTAAAGCTCTCCTGGTAGTCATTAAAAAGAATCTCTGATAACAGAAGTGATATTTTTATAGATTGGGGGGGGGAATGAAGGACTGGTCTCTACCCCACACCTTATTCTCAAGGAGACAAAGATTTTCATCAGGTGGGCTGGAGAGATGGCTCATTCTTTAACAGCTAGACTCACAATCAAAATAAAATTCTCACCATAGTGTCCTTCCCTTTTTCCTCACACTGGGAAGCAATTGCTGTAGGTGGAGCTAGGCAAGGTCTTCTCAGTCCATTCATCCAGGCAATGGAGCACTGACATCAGCTTCTCCTTTTGGGGACATTCTCACTGCTTCCTCCATCTTTCAAAAAATCTTCAAAAGCAGCACTTTCAATTTCATATCTCAACTAATACATATATAAAGATTACTAGTCTAAAGGAAACATCCAACATTCATTAAAATTACATAATTTATGAAACAAAAAAAACTAAGACACAAACCAACTTTTTAAAAAAATGCATATGCACTAGAGTGTGGAAGGTCAGAAGAGAGAGGTTTTCATTTACTCCTTGGAGGTGTATTAGAAACTCATTTAAATCCAGTATTGATAATATCTGTAGCTTCCTTCAGCTCATTTAGTCCTTCCCCTGTCATCATTAGGGATGGAGTTTGCACAATCACTATTATTCTTCTGAGAATTATATTGATGGGAAATTAGAAGAATAAAGGTAACCTTCTGTTCATACATATGATTTGCCCGGATGTTTCTAAAATGGCAGCAGTGATGAGCTTTGGAGAAGAGGCCATGGAGAGTGAAGAAAAGTCCAGTAATGAACATAATACTTGTAGGCTCTGTTTCAAAAGCCCAGTGAAGAGTACAACTTATCTCTCTAGATGTTGATATTACAGAGAATTCAAACTTACCACCTCTTAAATAAGCCATGATCTATTCTGAGAAATAGCTATGTTGTAAATGTGAAAGAATGTATGGTGTGGTGAAATGTCCAAATAACAAAGATATAAGACATTTACAGTGCTAATGCATTTCTTACGGCCCACACTGGCAGATCATCAATGTTTGGAAAGTAAAGATTTAGATTACTATATTTTTTGCATAAAGTTTAGTATATCGGCGAATTTGATCAAGGAACAAAAAACAGTAATGTTCTTTTCCAAAAATATACTTAAATGAACAATAAGATGTATTTGTTTTTAATATTCATTTCATTGTATCCTCATATAATAATTTAGCAGATTTACTAATTATATTTTTATGATCAAAATTTTATAGCACAGATATTCTATAATAGTAACAATAAAGCAGTAAATTTTCCTTTACAATACAAATTATTGGTGTTTATGTAGCAATTTTAATTATATTTTAAAATTCTTTCTAGACACTTAAATGGTATTCTTTATGAAAAACTTAATTGTTTATAGTTCAGGTTTTGTCAAACAATTGGTCTCTGATAATAATGACTCAACTCTGCCATTAAAATCCAAATGTAGCCATAGACAATTCTTTCATTGTGCCATAGCTCTGTTCCAATAAATCTTTATAAAACAGGTAGCTGACTCACTAACCTCATAGCCATATTGAACTGATCCCTAAGGGATACATGATACATGATATCTCTTATATTTGCTGTAAAACACTTCATTGCTAAAACATTATAAAGGAGATGGAAAACTACTTGTTATTTAAATATGTGTTCTAAAATTGTATATATTCTAACAATATATTGTATGTTATTTATTAAATAGAATAGTTATGCCTTTTATCAATATTCACAAAAAGTTACTTCTGTATCAATAGATACAATGTTTATTGTCTCTTCTTCAAACGTATGTAACATTTTACCTCCTTATATTTCTGTTTTAATAGAATGTAACTTGTGCTGTAAATTTCAATGTTCATTTTTTGGTTTACAAAAATATTTTGAAAAAACATTTCTGAACTAATTTTGTAAAAAAGGGGGGAGTATATGGCCCAAATCAGATCAATTAACAGATTCTTATAGTTTTAGATACCATTCATCAAAATTATAAAAAATTTTGCCAATTTCTAATTAAAACATATTGTGCACCCACAAATAATCTTGACATAATCACTGCTTAATATTTTTCTTTGTTTGTGTATGACTTTTACTGAAGCTTGTAACCTGTCTGAGTTCTCATTCCTTTAACAGAATGAGACTTTATTACATCAATTTTTTAGGAGTTTCCCTAAAATCTGTTACATGTCTAATGAAGATACTGCATGTTTGTTTAAGATTCTTGCTAAAAGGGATGAAAAGATCTGCATGTTGAAGATTTCCATATTTGGTCAAACAAAAAAGTGAAGAGGGTCACAGCAGAGAGGAAAGACATTCTGTACTCAAGAATTGAAAAGATTAATATTATTTGAGAAGTCCACAACAAAATTAAACTATAGATTTGCGGCAATCGCTAGTGTTATGCGAATGACATTCTTTAAAGACCTAGAATTTTTTTTTTTTAAATTCCTGATTTGTAAGGAATCACAACTAGGCTAATTTTGTGGTTCTGATTGTGATTATGACTGTGACTGTAAAAGACAAGGTGAAAGAAAAACGATCCAAATAGCCAATGCTATCCTGAGAAAAATAAACCGAGAGATATTATGGCTCCCAACTTCAAAGTATACTACAGGGCTACATACCAATGACAGGTGGTATGGGCGTAAATACAGACATATAGCTCAATGGAAGCAAAGAAATCTAAGGAGTATATGCTTACATGTATGTCAACTGATATTTGACAAGTGTATTGAGAATATGTACTGGAAGAAGACAATCACTTCCATTTCTGGTGCGGGAAAAGTTGGATAAATACATACAAGACAGTAAAATAAGAACCTATGTCTCTCCAGTTATAAAAGTAAACTCACAATGCATCAAATCCTTAAATACAAACATGAAAAATGGAGCTACTAGAAAAAAAAAATTAAGGACACTCTTCAGAAAATAGGCCTTGGCAGTTTTTTTTTTTTTTTTCATACTGCTGTTGCTGTTTTGTGTCTTATGTAAGAGCCCAAACTCAGAGGAATTAGACAGAAAATAAAGACAAATTGTATTATCTAAGACAAAAAATTTGGCAGGAATAGGAAACTATCACTAATGTGCATGAGACAAAGAGATTGAATGGCATGTTTGCAAGCTATATATCCAACCAAGTACTGATAAATTAAAAACATAATAGCCTGACAGGGTATGGTTAAAGGGAAATACTTTACTCCATTGGTTTTGTGAAAGCTCATATGGTTATGGAGCTAACTCAGAAAAGGTGAGGAAAAGCTACTATGTGACTGAGCAGTTCCACTGATGAGAATACATGCAAAGAAATCGTATCAGTACTTTGAAGAGAAACCTGCACGTTGTGCTCATCACAGAGCTACTCACAACCACCAAGAATGCAGATTGTGGATGACAATGATAGTAATATGTAATTTGTACATATTGTGCTCATCACAGAGCTACTCACACACAAGAAATGCAGATTGTGGATGACAATGATAGTAATATGTAATTGTACATTTTTGTGGGATACTATTTGGCCATAAAAAGAAAAAATACCTTGTCATTTGTGAAAGTATAGGTGAAACTGGAAATAATTGTGTTAAATGAAATAGGCTACACAGAGATGGACAAATATTGCATAATTTCACTCATACGGAAAATTAAAAAATAACCTTTTTGCATAGACATTTATAATATAGCACTGACTACAGTCACCGAGAGGGTAGTGGAGGAGAGATGAAGAAAATTATTCAATTCAACATTCATAAAACAGAATTTGATATTTAATTTAAAATGTACATTAAAGTAAATGCATGTAAAATTTGAAATCATGTCTTCTTCAAAACAGTATTACCTTATTCAATGATCAATACAATTGAAAACACAAAATTATAAATTATTTTAAGAGAGTATAATTTTAACCAAAATTATTCAGGTGAACTAATACTAATACTTTGCATACTTTAAAACAAATCAGATCTTTGGCATGTATTTGTTGGGTTATAGGTATGTGTGGCACAGAATAGGCGTGATAATTAGAAAATAAGTTGAACAAACAAAATTATACAGTTGGTTCCTTTCCATCACCAGTGTATGCTGGGATGGAACTCTGTCGTTAGGTGTGTAAGCCCGACCTTTAACTCACTGATTTATCTCTTGACCCCTAACTCATATTTCTAAAATTCAATTCAACATTCTAAAATAATCATACAATGAGATGGCATGATTCTAGAATTCACTGTCACTCTAATGGTCACAGTACAATGTATGCCTCACAACAATTTATTTATACAGATTGGTGCAATGCATATAAATTTGAGAAGAGTCTGAATTGCTACTATTGTAAACATTCTTCAGCATCCATGTACAAGTGTGGACAAACCACATCAACTCATGGGCATCCCCTTTTCCCTTGGGCATTCCAGCGTAGGGCAAGAATGGGAAATGGCTTATCTGGTACTACTGGGAAATAATACAATCATCACTCAGGAATCTATTATACCAATGCTATGTGACAAGAGCATGCAGAAAATCATTCCACTGGCTTCTCCTTTTTTAAGTGCACTCCTTTTCAAACTTTGATTAGCTTACAAGTTTTGTCCATCTTCAGTGTCCACTGTGATACAACCCACAGGTCTCTGGAGCATGAGAAAATAATTACTTTCATTTCAAAACATTTAAGAAGAAACACACCACTTTCCTGGGGTACGTGTTATGAATATGAGGTTAGCCCTGGGCCAAGAATAAAGACTGGGGCCAATTATGAGAGCATCACATCTTTGCTTTTAGTAAACTTACTGAATTTGTGTGTGTGTGTGTGTGTGTGGTGTGACAGAGAGAGAGAGAGAGAGAGAGAGAGAGAGAGAAGAGAGAAAGAGAGAGAGCGAGAGAGATATACAGAACACATGGGGCAGGGATAGAGAGATGCCTAGGTGGTTACAAGTACTTTCTGGTCTTGCCGAAGACCAGAATTTAGTTCACAGCACCGACATGTTACACACAAGCATCTGTAACTTCATTTACAAGAATCCATTACCATCTTCTATTAGCTGTGGACTCCTGCGTGCAAGTGGTGTGCCCCCAGGCACACACATCTACATATAAAATAAATACATAAATAAATGCATATTTAAAATTTAGGGGCAAGTCCTTTCTTCTTAACTAATGTTTCTTTTTAGCTAGTATGTTTCTTTGTTATTTCTGATGAGGACAGGGTAATAAAGAAAATTAGTTTTCAATATAAACTTTATCCACATCACTTTGTACCCTATGAGTCTATAACTAATTCAGAAAACACATTAATGTGTGTCAGATTTGCTTTAAAACACTGTCAAGCAAGTGTTCACATGTAGTTTAATAGAACCCGATCCTGGGGAACTCTGCTAGAGATGTAGCAAGTACCATAGGAGAGAAAAGGGAGCCAATGAAGTGTGCATTCAGAGCTATGTGAGGAACTGGAGCGTAACCCTACTGGGAATTCTGGTCTGCATGTTTTGATGAGTCAAGGCTTTGTATTAGCAAGTTTAGCTGCCATACTCCAAAGTGGTGTGCATGCATGTGTTTTGTTTTGTGTGTGTGTGTGTGTGTGTTTTTTAAATAAGAAATGCAATATTTAAGTGGAATCCAAGTTAAAAAAACAAAGTCAGAAGTTCTTTATTTTCAAAGTCACAAGAGACAGCCTCGCCTTTTCCAAGTCTGAGACCCACCTGGGCCATTGGCACTGAACTTGCATGTTCTATTACACATAAAAATAGAACTTTAAATTGCATGATGCATAAGAAGGCTGTTAGTCTCGGCTACTATTAATGGCTGCATTTATCAAGTCAGCAGTATCTTTGCACTATTTTTCCCAACATCCTCCAAGGGCCTTTATAAACACTTTGTATACATTTGCTTACAAAATCCTTTAAAACCAAATCAATGCTTTATCTTTCCCATGCCTCAGGCCAGGAAAACTCCACAAATCTCTGATATTATATAGAAGTTCACCTATTCTCCATGGGTATAAGTAAAAGGGTTCTCTTCTCTCCCCCATTCTGTCCTCTCTCTCTCTCTTCTCTCTCTCTCTCTCTCTCTCTCTCTTCTCTCTTCTCTCTCCTCTCTCTCTCTGTCTCTCTTTCTCTCTCTGTCTCTCTTTCTCTCTCTGTCTCTCTGTCTCTGTCTCTGTCTCTCTCTCTCTCTCTCTCTCTCTCTGTCTCCCTTACTGCCTTCCTTCCCGTCTACTCTATCTACCCTTTGTCTTCCTAGATCTTTGCCCTCCTGTCTCTTGCCTTATCTCCAATGATTCCTTAAATTAGAACCTCTCCTTTAGTGGGAAAAAAATTACAGTTCAAAATTATTTTTAAAGTAAACATATTTTGAGAGTTGCTATTTCTTCATGGGTCTAAAAGAAGATCTAATGTATGCAGCAAATTCATGCTCATCAGTGATGAAGGGAGAATTTTGAATCCTGTTTCAGTGTAAGATGCTGAACATTCACAACCATTAATAATAAATTTGTCCCATAAATCCTTTTTTTTCTATTTTAGATACAAACAAATAAATATTTCTCTTCATTTCTGGAGAACATTGTTAAATGAAAGTAATATCTGCTCTTGAAAATTTTAGTCATAAGATCTTCCTAGAATGAACTGTGTTTTTGAACAAAATGGACAGATCAATGAGAGAAGGAAATACATCCAGTGCTGATGGAGAATCCGGTGGTTGCATTTATAGGTTCCAATGCAGATTGAAAGACTTTGAGTGACTGTTGAAAATCACTCATATGGCATTGTATCCATATGAAGAAGTATAAAATGTTTTCTTTTAAAAGCTTCCCCTTGACTTGACTTTGTTGCTGAAAGAATACAGAGTCTACCGAGTCTGTGCATTCAACATTAACAAAAATAATCTAGTTGTCTTCCCATACCTCAAGATAATTTCATTAGGAATTAAACACACTGAATGCTTTCTCTCTTAAATAAAAGTGTTCATTTGTGTTTAAAAATTCTCCCCTTTGTGGTAAGATAATTCTTAAAATGAAGGAAAGGATCCTAAGATAGACAACATGCTGCTGCTTTGCTCCAAAGCAGTGCTTCAATCTACTTAAGGGCGGCAAGAATAAGCTTGTTTAAATACAAAATTGAAACATGTAAATAATTCACATATACAAAGGTAAATATTAATTTCTGGAAATCCCTTTCTTTCCTTCTGGTCACAGAACAGTTGAGAAGCAAATTTGAGTTTTGTTTTATTTTTGTTTTTGTTTTTAACATATATTGGTCATTTGTGGTTTCTCTTTCATATTCCTGAAAGTATTTCCATCTGGTAATTATTCTGCCATTTAGAACAAGAATCCTTTGTGGCAAGTCACATGGTTACTGTACAGGGACACCATCAGTACAGGAGCATGAATCCAGGAGTACATAAAAATCAAGAGGTAATGAGGCTAAAAGCCATTAACATGACAAATTCTATTGTCGAAAGCCACATGCAATAAATACATTTAACAAAATCAGATAGCAGGCTATAATTGTTCTTTGGTACTGCTCTCTGGAAGAGTTCTCCAGCTTTTATAATCATTACAAAAAGGTACTCTTAGCTCCAGGTACCCACAATGGTACGAGAATTCAGAATCTCAGTCCCAGTCAATTTTAATGTGTCCATGAAACATGTTGCTGGGATTAAGACAGGGAACTGAGTAAGGAGTTCATGGGGAGACTATTGATTTTTTATAGGAAAACTTAACCTTATACAGAGAACTGCAGTCAACAAAGAAAAGCCAAGCGTGAGAGCAATAGTCATCCACAAGGAAGAGCATACCACTCAACTACACATTACCAAATGATCAGCTCTTAAAACATACATGCAAGTAACATCACACACACGGAGCTGGTTATAGATAGATGATAGATAGATAGATAGATAGATAGATAGATAGATAGATAGATAGATAGACAGAGACATACATACATACACATATACATACATACATTCATACATGAATGCACTAACAATTAAAAACGGAGGTATGGATTTTAAAGAGAACCAGGAAGGGTATATGAGGGAGTTTACAGTGAGGACAGTGAAAGGAGAAATATTGTACTTATATTATGATTTCAAAAATGAAAATATTTTAAAGAGCTGCCATCGTGAGATCCACAGGGAGGACTTTCCAAAAGGCTCCACGAGATCTACGTTAGAGAAGCTTTCTGAAAGATACAGACAGATATAAAATGCCAAGTGGAATTAAGATGTTTCTCAACTCTTCCGCAGAAGCATGTACTTGCTGATAATAAGTAATATTTAAAATTAATATTAAGTAGTCCAACAGACTGCTACGTAAATGGTATTTTGTTCTCAACCCCAGCTGGTACTGCTGAAAATGCCTTTGAGTTAGCTAAACTGGCTTGTTAGATGTCCAGTTTCTAGCAAAGTGAGAAACATTTATGTTGTGTGTCCTAAGGCAATGTGAAATCGAGAGCTAAAAGGAATGTCGGGAGACTGGATATATTAGGTCAAGGGGAAACGCTTCCCATTCTGCAGTGCTGATCTCTTGAAACCCAGGGCTCCACTTGCATCATTTCAGCTATCTACATAATTGTTTTAATTATCCAACCTTAATATCTCTCTTAGATTCTTTGTAATACTTTCTGAAGTCTCTCAGATGTTAGTAAATTGAATTTATATGCTTTCAACTCCCATTTTTGGTGAAATAAGACATAAATATTATCAAAGCTAATTTAAAGAGAAAACAGAAGTTAAAACAATACTCCCAATAACTAAAAGACACGGGTTTCCCACAGTCACCCAATTGTATATATATATAAAAAAAAGTTCGATGAATATCATACGTACATTAAGCTGTTTAAAAACAGTCATCAGGCATGATTGAAACCATCCTGTTACCAAGAAACCAGTCTTCAAATGCTTATCAAATAGTATCACTCAAAAAAGGATTCAATTAGATTAAAGAGGAACACAAACAAATATGGGTACTTAATTTATTAATAGCCTGATTGTTACTAGGACTTTGAGAATGTGGGCTCTGTGGCGGGGAGACATGCACACACAGTTCTAATTAACAAACCAATCACACACGCTAATGGTAGAACCTACTGCTTAAGTAAATGAACATCCTTACCCTGCTGCTTTGAAGGCCCGATAGGCGTGCACTTTATTGACAAAGTAAGCTAATTACAGGTGATTGTCCAAGAGGGAACTGCTGTTTATTTGCAGAGTTTTTCCCATTGAAATCAAAAGGGCAAACATAGCACTTAAATTGTTAATTAAAATATCAAAAGATAAAAACGTAAAAATTGGGTTTTCTTTGAGTACGTGACATTATCCTCACTCCCCAACAAGATCTGGATATATGCTTGATCTTGATTTTTGAGGATCAGAGGTGGATTACATGCGA